>JAUMHL010000025.1:1259214-1269739 GCA_032362345.1 Sandelia bainsii | reverse complement strand
GAAGACATGTATCTTTTCATGAAAAACATGGTCATTCCTATGTGTGTCCAAACTTTTGACTGGTAGTGTATATGTTCTTTTAAATAATTAATACATGGTGTATTATATATATATAATATAGATATATTTCGCTAGATTGCAAATATATACTGCAGAAAAGATAACATTCACACTGTAAGCAGAGCAGAGCTTATATGATCTTATTATATATCAGCAAGGATGCTGCTGCCCCAACTGCGTATTTACCGTTCTCTGTCCTGTCTTTGGGAGTCAGGACTCTGAATTCGACTTGCCAAGTCTGAACGCCCAAATACGGGAGTAAGATCTTTGTGCACTCTGTATAGAAGAATGCCCATCTTTTCTCGAAACTACACCTCTTTTGTCATTTTTTGCTCCTGTTACACACATGTGCTTCACCATATAATGTGTAATCCAGACAATGTGTAATCCTGACATCAAGTCCAACAAGTGTTAGTTTATACTAAAGGTCCTATGGTACTGAAACTGAGAATGAAAGTGCTGCTTGCACATCCACAGTCTCCATGGGGTCCAAACCCACTCCCCCCTGTTGTAGATATCCCAATTCTCTCGTGGTGGAGTCTCACAAATATTAATAACGGCTCTCTGAGGCCTTCAAATTCAATACAGTGGCGTAGAAATCTGTTATTTCTTGCTGTTAGAGGTTCTATCACTTGCTTGTGCCTGGCATAGTCCGTCAGCAGCAGTCCTTCAGTTCTGGTGCCCTGAATCAAAAACAAAACAAAAACCAAGGTATAAACTGAACCATAGGTCAAAAATTGGAGTCTGAATTGAACCCTGGATTTGAAGAATCATTACACATTGTTAAAGTTATTACCATAGACTGTGCTGAGTTTCTGATTCACTCTGAAGTACCTTAAATACACCGTAACTTTGAAACAACTTGAGTGGGACTTAATGTGTGTCTTCCGCTTGTTAGTCGCTTTCGATAAAAGTGTCTGCCAAGTAAAGTAAAGTAAAGTAAAGTAAAGTAAAGTAATGTTTAATGAAAAGAGGCATCTGTCTGACCAAGAGCTACTGCGACAGGTGTAAAGGGAAATGAATACTATAAGAGCAGCTTGTCGTGATATCCAGCTTTACTTTCAGTTCTATGCTTTTATTTTGGTATTCCATTTCCTGTCCCTCCATGCCCTCAGTCACTCTAGATTTTCTGGTAATCACTGATTCATTGATTTCACCTGTCCCTTCTTTTCATCTTTCCATCAGCCCTGGACCCTCCTCACTTCCTGTTTCCTCCTATCAACGGTACCAGTTTCCTCTCCCGGTTCTCAGGTCCCTTCCACTTTTGTACTGCAAGTTCACCACAACCCTGGCCTATACTCACCTGATCTTTTTTCCAGATCCTCCCTCTGTTGACCTGGAGGTTTACTACACCTCTCTCCCTCTTTCTGCTCAACATTACATTACTCATTTTGTCATTAAAGAATAAGTTTTAAAAACCGAGTTCTGGTGTCTGGCCATTTAATCGAGTGCACAAGAACAATGAGAAACCTCACAGCTTTATAAAATCTGAAACATTCCTTTAAATTGGGCTTGATAAAGTCCAATTCTACCCTGTGTCTTGAATTACCTCTATATTACACTTGTTGTTTCTCTGTTAATCCTACCTGAATGAAGGTGTCACAATGTCGCTCATGATGTTTGCTACAAAAGCACATTTTGTAAATACTATACAGAACTCCACATTTAAAGGATATATGGGTTTCTAATGTTGCAGTCATTCCAACTACCTGTTTCTTCCATTTTTTCCCCCAAATAGATCAATGTGTGGAGCAGGAGAGATCTCCTGCCACTGGCACTGAGACATAATGGAGATGTGCTATGGTTACACACTAAGATGTGAAGCCGTGCTGGAGGTCCCAGGCCCCCCTTTGTTTCCTGTGGTGATTGACAGGCAGCTTAATCCCAGAGAAGCCAAAGGAAATAACATTGAGATGCACTTAATTACACTTTTTTTTGTCCTGCAGGCCTTTCTACCACATGTGTGGCATGTATCTGAAATTACACTCCACGTATGAAAAGGATTAGAAATGATTCTCGTGCCTGTGTTAGCTTGCACTTCATACCAATTGGTGAAGTATACAGTAGTGTATCACGCTGTTATTAGAGCTTACAGTGTAGAGGAACTAAATTATGAGTTGTCCCTACAAAGGTTTACATCAGACGCTACCCCCTCTGCTCCTTTTGATTGTAAAAAGAATGCAATAATGACACATGGTCGGTACGTCCCTGTGGCCATGCTGACATCAAAACCAAATAAGCAAGCATCAGCTACACAAACAGCTTCCTGCTTTACACCCAGCAAGCTATAATTTCTCCCCAAATAAAAGAACGTAAAGAAAGCTCTGGAAGCATATTGAGACATTAAATGACAAGAACGTCCTGACGTCCGCAGCCTGAAGCAGAGTGTGGGCCGAAAGGTTGAATCAGCGGCTAAAACAAATCCTGTATCCTGTTTCAGTTCACTGCACCAACAGCTCTGAATAATCGTAGCCGAGGTCGCTCTTTGTACAGAGAGCAGGTACGCTTCAAGTGATGCATACATTCCTGTGTAGAATTTGCTCATTCTTGATGGTTTCATCATCTCACACCATTCACAGTTGATTTGAGGCGAGGAATGTGGTGGATCATCTCGCAGCAGTGTGGGCTGCTGGAGGAACCTCAAAATGGTTGTGACAGTCAATCGAAAATAAGTTTGAGTAATGAACGGCCTGACGACAGACTAATGCTACATCAATATATCCACGCCAGTTCTGCCCTCTTCAAATGCTTTAACTTAGGAATGATCATCCCTGAGCCCAATAATCGGTTATATTTTCAGGTCAATTCATGTCTATGTTCTGTCTACATTCACAATGCTAACCAAACTTTTTTATGAGAAGCTTTAAACTAAAGGGGATTTTATTAACAGTTACACTTGGATTATTACACACTATATTTATATATTACAATCAGTGTATTTTGTATTAAATATATTACTTATCTACCCTCCTAATGTGATTATGTTCTGGTTCAAACTGACCTGTAATATTCCAAGGATAAGGCCAATCAACAATATGCTGGAGTCATAGAAATGAATCATATCAACCAGTCAGTCATAGAAAATCAGCACACTGGAGCCTCAGAAGATCTCAGCGTGGCACAGAATCTTGTATTCCCACCAGAAGACACAAAAAACATTTCAGCACACTACACGATACACCATCAAAAAGCCAGTGGAGTAAACAAAGTGGAGCTTATGCTACTGTGCATCCAGTCTTGTTTACTTCAGAAGATGATGTAAAAAATTTCGTTGTTTGGGGTCGTGGGAGCTTTTTTTTCTTAACAAATAATTTTTCATACAAAAGAAACGAGTAGTGTGTTTCACTTGTGTTAATAGTTTTTGAACAATAACGAAGCTCAGATGAATAAGCTAAACCAGTTTATAGATTGACATTAATTGTGGATAGTGTCTCTTTATGGGAGTTTAAAATAGTGAAAATATAGAAAATTGTTAAAATACACTTATGAACAGAAAAATTATCATTTGAAATGAGTGAATTTTCATTACGTCTTGTCAGAGAATTCAGAAAGCTCTTATTTTGGTGAACTCGGGAACACAATATAGGAAAGACTGGCTGAACACATGACTTGTTAGTAGGAAGAGAATCAGCTGGTGGAATCGAGGGGAGGAGTTTCAATAATGACCAATCACACAAGCAACCTGAAATTACAAATAAAGTACACAACACCCCAAACAATAAATGATAAGGCTGGTGATTTTCTATATTTTTGTCACTGTAACCAAAAACCAACAATGAATTGCCTCTACTAAACATAACGTCTGTGAATCCAGAATCTGGTTTGGCGTATTCATTTGTGATATGTCAACCCGGTCGACATGTTTGACATGTCACTCTGATTTGGTCTCCCTCAGTAACTGGTGGAGACCAAATCAGAGCTGAAAAGAGAATCAATATTGGACTCATTGGAAAAATATAAATGCTGGTCTAATCTCATTAATCTCTTTTTGTATATACTGTAGAACAGATCAAATTTTTAGACCTACAAGGCTTTTGGTAACTTTTTGTCACGTGTCTAGTGTCTCTGCCTGAGAACCAGGAGCAGACAGGAACTCTGAGCTTTTGTTTTCCTCTCTGAGATCTGGGTGTGCTGACACTACCTGTGCAGGACCTCCCCACACATTATCTATATGTCCAATCACCTGTCTGTTTTCATGTATGCATTGCTTCAGCAAAGAAACTATTCTACCTGCATTCATCTAGCACGTATCTTTATGAGCCTCATGAGGAATTACTGAGATAAGACTCGCTCGTATTGTAAATGTGCACAACTCTGGAGTTTGCACTAAAGCTGCATGCTTCAGCAGCCTCCGTGGTACAGCTCTTAATCACCGTGGAAGGAAGTCATTTTTTTCCTCTGCCCAGATGTTGAATGTAGAAGAAAAAAACCCTCTTTTGATTTGACAGTTTGGAGGTTCACAGTAAGGTCACTGCAATGGCACAGCCTTACAAACCGTGGAAACTAAGAGATTAGTTTAATAATGATGACTGCAAGGCTTAGTCATTCACTCTGGGAACATTAGCCCAGGACTGAATCTGTGAGCTCTCTGCTGTGTTGCTTTAAAACAACAAGTTTCAACAAGTGACAAGATATGGATTCCTTAAAGAAAAAAAAAAGACCTCATGCCAAGGCAGCCTTGACTGCTGTTCCTCTGTGAACATTTTGCAGATCCTGTAGGTCTGTGTGGCATACTAAAAGCCAGATTGCATGTCAGCTTGTCAGGGTAACGTTACTGCATGAGAGACAATAGCAACAACATTTGTGTACCTGTGGGTTTGGTGACCTTTTATGTCGCTACAGCCTCTGATGTTCAGACAAAGTCTGGCAGAGGTAAAAAGGGAGACAGAGATCAAAACCTTCTCAACATCTCTAATACAGTTATACTCGGAAACTTTTTTCTTTTCAAGTTGAAAGAGATTCCCCTTGTAGTCCATGAAACCTGCAACTAGTGATGCTGGGATGGGTCCACCGCTTGTTATTGTTTAAAGAGCAATTACGCAAATCTTTTAAGAAGAGCAGGAACCTGAGGCACTCTCACTATTCAACCCACCAACGATTTTTTGGCTCTGTACCAGAAATTGTGTCAATATTGCACAATTCTGATTGTTGCAATTTACATCCAGCGTTCAGTGCCAGATGTACCATGTCCTTCATGTAACAAGGAGAAAAAGTACAGGTATGGAGGTTCAGGGTCATCAGACTTTAATGCAGGTGACAGGTTCTGATTGAAGTCCTGTCACATAACTGCAATAGACATTCCACTTCTCATTATTTTAGCCTAAACGTCCGTCCTCTGATCCCTTTTTTTTTGGTGAGGGCGTTGGACAGATTGTAAAGCCCATTGACACAAGTTTATAGTGTTATAAAACTACTGTATGTAAAATTTGACTTGACATGGCCTTAAAGAAAATGTTTGACATTTTAGGAAATAGTGACTAGAAGATTTTTGGATTAAACAAAAAAGAAGTATACAGTTACTGGGACAGACAGTGCGGATGAGTAAATGGTCATTTTGGCCCATTCATGCTTTTTTGTTGCTGCTGATTGTTCAAGGCTCAGTTCTTACACTGTAAAAAAAGAAAATGTTGAAAGTATTAAACATTTCAAGGCAACAAAGTTCAGCAAAGTGAGTGAGGTGATTGAACTTTATTATTCATGTTTAGGCAATGAGGTAATTTTTACTTCTATTAACTTACTCAAAGTCAAACTAAGTAAATGTAGAAGAAATTATAAATAGCCCAATTATGACCATCTCTTGAACAACCATGAAAGGTTTGCTCTAACAACTTAAGATAACTAAACAATTCGATTGACATTCAATCAATTAGGATTTATTACACAGGTTCATTGATTGTGACAAGTTAGTTTTTCTTACTTTTTCTTTTTTGTAATGAATCACAGTTTAAGATTCTAATTTGTCAGGATTCACTAACTTTTGTTAAGTAGGAGAAAACATTGATGTGTTGGCACAATTTAAATTTGTACTTGGTGATAACTTAAAATTCTAAGGCACATGAATGTGAAGATGAACTGATTCGTATCAATACACAAATGTGTGCGTGGGCATGACGTGACTGCATCGGTAGAGCAGCAGTTAACAGATACAATTTTGGCAAGAAATTAGGATTCATCGATTTTACATTTGCATCAATAAAACCTGATTATTAGATGTTTTATGCATTGATTCAGAAATATGATCGACCCAATAACTGGCTGTGAATTGTATCATATTGCATCGGCAGTTGCTGCATAACGGTATCGTATCAATACAATACCGTTATGCAGGAACTGTATTGTATCGGCCTCACACCAGAGATGCCCAACCCTACTAAGGTGTAACTACTTGTTATTTGTTTTTTGCCAAAAAATAGAAGTTGCAGTTTTTACAGTGTACTTTCTACAAAATCTGCCCAGGCATGTGGTCAAGGGAAAAATTGTGATTATGGCAAAACACTTTTAAAGGTTTGTTGCACGATATAAACAAAAAGTTGATCCACTCAAGGAAAAGCAGCTTGATAGCACTAAAGTCTGATCTATCAATGTACTTGTCTGACAATAAGTTTTTAGAAGAGAAGACGTTTAAATAACACTTGAGGCTGGCAGATAAATGTGTCTCTGGTGAAACCAATAGTCAGCTGTTGATGACGAGTGTTAATACAGAACCCTGCTATTAGCAGATTAACTCTCATAAGACTTCAATGAAAAGCCAGGTGTTGACTCACCTGCAGTGTTGACAGAAGTACTTCCAAGTATTTTTGAAAATCTTCAAATGCACAAATTGTTGCCTTCTAACCCCACCGATGTAAACATCACATGGTGTCTACATTCTAATGTGGGTTATGACAGTGTGTACATGTAAATAACACCATGTAGTGAACCAGCGAAGATCTGCACCTGGCGACTGTAAAAACTCAAAACAAACACATGGGCTCGAAGTTTCTCTGAATAAAAAGAATAAAGGCTATTTCATTCCACTCCCTGAGATGTGCATTCTGCTTTCCCATGGCTGCCTCATGTTGCTTGTTGCTGCCCCCCTCTCTATCATTGTTTGGACAGCTTGAGGCCTCCTCAAGAAGGGAAAGTTGATATTTATGTTGAGGCTTTCAGACTAACCACAAGCAGGAGGAGCTTTTGCCCAGACTCAGGCAGCCTGCCACTGATACTAACTTTTATTCATAGCTCTTTGGGAATAAACAGACAGGTTCAGACAGCGGCCCTCACTTTTAACAGGTGAGACTTTGTGTGTGTCTTTTGTATCCTGAGCGCTGGCAGGCTGTGTTTCCAAACACTTCGCTAAGACATATTTTCCATCGTGCTCCTATGGATGCGGCTCTTTTTCCAATTGATCTGGAAGGATGTTCCACCTCAACGTAGTCCCTGAGCGTGTTCTGGTGATAGCTAACTGCAGGAGCAGAGCTTTGCTGCTGCCTGATTGGCTGAGAGTGTAGTTCAGCATGAGGTCAGAGGTGTCCATCGGTGTCATCCTCCGCCCAGAAAAACACAGCTGGCCGACCAGTGATGTCAGAGCAAGGATGATAATTAAATAACTGATGGTGGCCAGGCTGACTGACATGGAGATTCAAAACAAAAGTAAATGTACTTTCAGTTGTACAGTCACAGTAATTCATGTTAATTATTGGTTATGATCACAGGTTGTAAGTAACTAAGTACATTACTCAAATACTGTTCCATTTTATGTTACTTCTACATTTACACCATCAAAATTCAGAAAAATATACTGTATTTGTTTACTCCATTACATTTAGTAACTAGTAACTGTAGTTATTAATTAGCTTAAACATTTGCTTTTTTATTGCTACTAACTGAAGGGTCAGTTTGTGAAGAGAAATTAAACGAATGCTGAAGATGTTTCAAATTAAATTCTCAGACATTAGTTGTTGTTTTTTACGAAAACAAAAACAACTGCCCAATGTTGCTGAAAAGAAGCTTGATTACAGCAGCGAGAATGAATCAAACCACCACAATCAGCACTAGGCAGTGAAGCAATTGTGGCCTAGTGGCCACTGGTGGTATTGCAACTTCTGTGTTGATTATGTAACGCACACTGGCCCTAAAAGAGTTGCACCTATAGAAAATCAATGCTAAATGTTTGTCTATAATATTGTGTAACCATATTATATTTTTCTGAGCATCACAAACCCAGAAACTATTTTCATTATCAGAATTGGATTCATTTGGTCCAAATGATAATTTGGAAAGTCAAGAGGAGCCGGGCGATTAATTTATTTATCCAGTATCCAGTTCTATAATACATTCACGGACTGAACCAAACGTGAACCAGTAACGTTCAGACTTTTTTAAACCTTCATTTATTCAGGGGAAGATTCACTGAGGGGTCACCTCTTTTTCAGAAATGCCCTGATTACATTCACACTGATACACACATTAACACCTGGAAGGCGGCAACAGTCTGACCTGCTGGCAACTGAGCAGCTCCACAGAAACAGTTGGAGTGAAGGGCTTTGCTCAAAGGCACAACAGTGGTACCGATGAAGGAGGGGACAAGAGCTGCTTTTTCGCTTGTCCCACCCGTCTCTTTCCAGAACATCTCTTTCTAGAAACAATGTTCTTGAAAGAGGAGTGGTAATTTCAGTGAAAACACACAGTGAGATGTGCACATTGTTCCTGTAAGACAAGAATCCTCCAGAGGTAAATGAACAAATACACTTTTAGTGATATTGATGTGCACAGAACATAATGCTGCTGCAAACAATTCCGACTATAGTCAAAGGTTGTACTATAAACTGCTCTACAAAGACAGTTCTGGGAGATTGAATCTGCTTCAACCTTAAAAAACTAAATAGTACACCTGTAAGAATGCACCCCCTTTGTGCACCTTACTGGAAAGAGAAAATCAGATCAAATCCAGGTATTTGCAAACTTGTCCTTAATTTCGGGGCTACATGATAGGCCGACCTAGCAGAGACACAATGGTCGTTCCTCCCCCTGGAATAATGTGGCTGGAATGCTTAGCAGGTTCCTGGAGGCCATTCCCCATTCAGTAAACAATCACTGCCAGGTAATAAAAGAAGCGTTTGTGTGATATGTCAGCAGTGTACACCAGGCTTAAAAGCAGAGAGATGGTGTGGCAAGATTGCATTCACTGTTTTCTCCCAGAGGGGAAAGCTATACTGTTATTACCAGTAGCCACTGACACAGCTACAGTATCTCTTTGAAATAAAATGTGGCAAAGGCGCTGTCAGACGATACTTGTGCGATCACGGCCACCATAAATTGCAGTTTCAGGTGCAGGTCCAGAGATTCTCTGGTTACAGGTACAGGTACAACAATTGCTTGTCCCCAGTCAAAACAATTCAATATTTTATGACAGAGTAGTTTTGTCTATTTTTTTTTTATTTGGTAAAAGATTTATCAAGTCCAGTGAAAATGGTATTCAGTGTGCAGTTTCTAGTACTAAAAACTGTGCTGTGCTGTCTCTTCATTGCACTTCTCATAAATTACCTGTTAATCAAACTTTGTGGGCTGAGGTTGTTTCTGCTGAGATGTTGAAATCTGCCAGTAGACTAAAAAAAGACAGGCAGCCACAAAGCCATAAAGCTAGTCTGCACATGTGTGTTTTCTCCATGCTCCTTAAAAACACACAGGTTTGTTGTGTCTCATCTGCCTATGGTGTAACTGTGAGCTACAGACTTATTAAAGTCATTCATCATTTCACTGTCACACAGCAGTGTGGTAGTTGGAGGACAGCACAAACACACTGTGTGTTTTACTACAATCAGCATTTGCATGCCTGTTGGTATTTCTGCAAGTCTGTTTCCGAAAAGGTTGGGACACTGTGTCGAATCTAAATAAAACAGAATACAGTGGTTGCAGATCATGTCAAATCAAGATCAATTGATTTAACATCAAAGGTTCCTGGCTCAGTTCCCAGAGCGGCAGGATAAATCTGGGTGGGACAAGTGAAAAAGCAGCATTTGTCCACTTCCTGTGGACACTGTTACCCCTTTTACACCAAGCCAGGTACAAGGCTGGTTCGGAGCCAGTGCTTAATTTCAAACCAGTTCTTTGCATTTCAACAGACAAAGAACCATCTCTTGGCTAGGAAAACTGGCTCCAGAGTGGCACCAACTCTTTGCTGGTCTAGAACTAAGAACCACTTGCACCAGGGCCTGGAGGCTGTATTATAGTAACCAACAAGATCAACTAAAGCTTTGTTGTAAAGCAAAAATTTAGTGCATCATTTTGATAAAACATAGTTGATGCTAATTAGCTAATTAAAGTCTAAAGCTAACATTGGTTAACATTAACATGCTACGTTCAGTTTTAACAACGCTGTGCTGTGAAAGTGGAGATGTATCCAGACATATAGAGCTCTGGAAAAAATTAAGAGACCACTGCAAAATTATCAGTTTCTCTGATTTTGCTATTTAAAGGTATATGT
>JAUMHL010000025.1:1247311-1259114 GCA_032362345.1 Sandelia bainsii | reverse complement strand
TCTGGAGATTGGGCTGGCCATGACAAGGTCTTGATTTGCAGTGGTCTCTTAATTTTTTCCAGAGCTGTATATATATAGTGACATAACAACTTGGCTCTTTGGTGGCTGTCTACAAAACCAAACCAGTTCTTAGAAGGTTTGTAAGTTGAACAAACTCTGAACCAGTCCGAGCACCAAGTTCGTGTTGGTCAAAAGGGGGTATGTGGTGCCCTTGAGCAAGGCCTTTTACCCCAAAGAGCTCCAGTGGAGCTGCTCAGTGGCTGCAGCTCAGATTGTGGCTGTACTGGCAGATTCCAGGTGTGAATGTGATCAGGGCGTTCCTGAAAAAGAGAGGAGTACAGTGATTCTTCCCTTGAATAAAAAAAGGCTAAAATAACTAAAAACCTATACTGAGAAAAATCTTCTCATTTTGAATTTGATGCCAGCAACACATTCACATCTAAGGTTTGTAACGTCTTAATGCCAAGATTCACAGAATCCAGAGAAATCTTGCAGACAAGGCTAAAAAAACAATATTGAATAGATGTGATCTTGAGGCCCACAGGTGTCAGGTGATATGAAAGTGGATGGGCTCAGGATCACCTCAGAAAAACTATTATCAGTGAACATGGTTTGTCACTGTTTCCACAAAGGCAATTTAAATCTCTGCCATACAAAGAACAAACCATACATAAACAGAATCCAGAAATGCTGCTGTCTGAGCTCATTTAACAATGCTCCCATTTACCTTATGTCTTGATCTGGGAAAAGATCTTTATTCTGACTTAAAGCTCATTATTCTGACTTCGTCTCTTGCCATGCTGCCTTCTGAAACCTCCTCCCACTGTGTAAGGCAAATAGGGCTTCACAGAGGTTTGAGTTGTATATATGAATGTGTTGAAATATATACAACACAGTAAAACACTTAAGCTACACTTTAGATCTTTCAAGATCAAATGTCTTGAAGAACAACACTTCATCTCAGCCAACACAGGAAACACACATGGTTTATATATGTACACTTAGCTCTATTTATCCATCGCGTCACAATTTACCACTGAGCCGACACATGTGAACTCCCAGTTAACTAATGACCTCATCATTTTGTTGGTGCAATTATGTCTTTGGCAGATCAATGGGCGCACCGTCACTGTCCGAAAAACAAACTGGTGCTTTTCTTTATAATTAAGTCCAACAAAGCTGCAGCAGGGCTTACACATTGATGTCAGTGGAACAACCACATGCAGTGAATTATAGCTGCACCCAGTCTCTGATGCAAAGACATAGAACAGGATGCATGAAAATGTAAAAGCAAATGAAGCATTTTATTGTATATAATGTCTTGTTATTTCACAAAAAGTTAAAATAAGTTTACATCAAACAATGTATTAGTGAGATTTTATTTCCTCTGAAGACTGGTGATTTATGTTTAAACAGTTCTATAGGAGTGAATGTATGTGCCTGTCGACCACTGGGTTGTTAAAGTTAATCCTCTTAGCTCCAATGCAGTGTTAAACATGGACAATGACGCTCCATAATGTGGCTATCAGGAACAATCCCAGGGCTGTGGAGATGCTAAACAGCATGGCGTGTTGGGTTAGGCCCCCCTTTAGAGAAGAGTGCTCCCTGAAAGAGGTGATATTTTTCAGAATGTCTGGCTGGTGAGCAATGATAGAGCTGCCTGTCACATTTTTCTCCCTGACTACAGGGGCTCCCTTTCAGAGGAGCTCACAGGCCCTCCGATGAGACACACAATCACCCTTCCGGCCTTGTTTGCATTCAAATGTGATAAAGCTAAGAGGTGACTTTCCCCCACAGCTGGGCAGAAAACGGATTAGGTCAAAGTGAGACAGGCTTCTTGGAGATCCTGCCTCGTTGAGCAGTCACACAGAGGAAGAAAAGAGGCCTCACTAAGCTTAGCTTTGGGAACCAGTTGAGGGGCTTCGCTATCCCTTTCACACTTCCAGCGTTCCCAGTGGCATTTAGCCAGCCATGGTGACCAGCTCACAGACAAGGCTAGTCATTCAGCACGGTCTCTTCCCAATGCAATGGTGCAAACCCTCCCCAGCTCTGAGGTTTCACTACAGTTATGTGGGGGATTTGAGTTTTTGAGATTGTATTTCTTTTGTTAGGTCATGAATATTAATTCATTGTGTCATGACTATTAAAAGCGGAAGCAGTGGGTGTGTTTGCCACAGTCAAAATATATAGCTTAATCTGCAAGAAGTCTATTGTTCCCATATGTTCCTACAAAGCACACAGAGAAGCTGCTTTTCGTTGTGTAGCAATATGCATCGTTTATGCAAATGTAAAAGAAAAAGTAAAGACACCATGAAAACACCATTTTTTTGTTATTTTACACCACTAGTTGTCCCATTTATGTAATAATAATACTAATAATACTACTACTACTAATAATAATAATGTATTCTTTATTAGTGAGGTATGTTCACTTCAGATTGTATACAATGCTGTGCTGCAGTAGTTCTGTATTTCCTCTCTATGGTTGCTGGCCCCACATTACAACCAGCTGACTGTCCCTAAAGCACAGTTTGTTTAAAGCTCATCTCTCTGTTGACACTGGCTTAATCCACCACAAGACACAGGATGCTTCTATTTGAAAATAAGCAAACACAGTTCCGCTTGCATGCTGTTGGACACAGGTTCACGTTGTCACATGTTTGTGATTTTAAAAAAAAATCTATAAAATAATAAGAAAACATTGTACTTGAGGCCATTCATAATTTCATGATTATAAGTGCTAAAATTTATTATGATGATGACATCAGGGGGCACTTAATGACATTTTAAGTCAACATAATTTCACTCTTCCTCTGGTGATTGACTGACTGTTTATTGTGGATTTAACATCTATATTCCCAGCATATGTTCAGAGCAAAAAACAACCTGAACACCTCATCAGAAAGCTCAGGAACTGGGGCGCCATCTGCAGGCTCATACTGAGGACTCATCCATGCTCTGTTGTACAAAACTGCAAGTACTGTAGGTTGCAATAAAAACATAGTTGTCCCAATGAATGACAATGAATTTAGCATGTAGTAAGTCATTAAGTCCCTAATTGTCATTACCTGGTAATTAGTGTAAATAAATGAAACTTTGGTCCAGTATTAAAGGAAGCTCTATTCTCCATTAACTGTTGTGGCTGGTGATGTTTCAGCTGTGTTTATTGGGAAGATGATAGCTTGCGTTTAACGTGAATGAGCTAAAGCTCTTTCAAGCACTTCACACAAAATATCTGAGAATGGATATCACCTCAAAGCTGAAGTGCCGAACCACCAGTTGGGCAGCTGTGTGGATTGTGTGTCATCACTCACACATTATCTGTCCTCACCTTAGAGACACACAGATGCACATGCACACATGCCTACCAGTAATTCAACTCTTCTTCTCACAGATCATTTTAATTGCATGAAAGTAAACATTAATTTTTTTACTAGTAGCTACATTACCTACCTTTAGCTACCAAATTTGAAGAAATACCATCATGGCATTTTTGTGGTATTACTTTCATCGTGGACAGGACAGATGGGAGACACGGTGTCCTCCAGATAATATCATGTGGTGTAGCTTTCAGCCAGAAGCAGAGAGATATTTTATGATGGGCAGAGGGAAGTTTAATATCATTCATGAGCAGTTGCAATCAGAAGTTGAACTACAATCATCCTGAACATCAATACCATGGCAATACTGGGCCTTAAATTATATCTTTAAATCACTGACTGTACAACATAAGACTATTGATTACCCCCCACAAATTTGGTTGACTTTGATTCATTTAGGGTTTGATGTATGTTTGGCATTATTGTCCTGGAACACCCAGGTGTGTCCAAGTTTCAACCGTCCAGCTGATGTTTTGACATTATGCTGAAGAATTCTAATGATTATTGCATCCATCGCGCTTAACAGTGGGTACAGTGTTCTTGCCAGCAGCTTTATACATCACCTTTACCCCTCCAAACATACCTCTAGTCATCATGGCCAAACAACTCGATTTGTGTGTCGTTTGACCATAGAACTTTTCCCCCAGGGAGCTTTTTCTTTGTCCATGTTTGTGACAGGGGCTTCGTTCTTGAACAGCAGCCTTTTACTCCAGGGTGATGTAAACTCACTTGGCTGTCTGTAGACAGGGACCATGGTGTTCCAGCAGCTTCCAGTTCATGGAAGCTCTGTGCCTTGGTGGTTCCTGGGTTGTTCGTGACCATCTGAACACATTTTCTCTCAGCTGAGGGTGGAAGTTTAGTCTTCCTCTAAACGTGGCTATTGGAGTTATTGGAGCTGATATTCTTGGAATCTGCAGTTTTGTAGAAATGGCCCCTTTGACTTGGGCTTGTGAAATTAAAATACATTTCGGAGCCTAAACACCAAATTATTTAAACCCGTTCTACCCAAACCCTGGCTTTTCTTCTATTAAAGATGTAAAAAAAAACAGTTCAAGGAGTTGGAGTTGCCTTTTAACAAGACATAAACACAGATCCGTTGGCAGTTCAAAAGCAGGTGGGCCTGGTAGCTCAATGGGATAAGCATCAGACTGGGATGTAGAAAGTGGCAGGATTGAATCCTAGCCCATCCCCCATGCCAGGTGTGTCCTTGAGCAAGACACTAAGTGCTAGCTCCTTGTAAGTTGCACTGGATAAAAGCTGCCAAGTAAAGTAAAAGCAGCTATTTTGGTGTTAAATCATGTTCTAGGAGTCTTAGACTTGTTGGGAAATGAAGACGATTGTTCAGTTGGTCAGGTCACAGTTCACATCTGCACCTGGTGACCATAATAGCAAAAATGATCTGAATTACAGGGCGAGGGTTTTATGCAGGTGAACACACTTACAAAGAAGTGGTGCACCGAATAAAGTGCTTCTAATTGTGTAATCTACAACAATGTGATGCGCCTCCGCACCTGTTTTTCAAAGAGGAGTGAATAAATTACATGTTTGTGTTGAGATTTACAGTCCTGACAAACGCTTGCCTTTCTACTGAAAACCAATGAAGTTAATTATGTCTTCACACACTGATGACTCAGACAGCAGGAAAATTACTGAGCTCTCTGTATCAGTCAAATGGGAGGAACACTACATCACGGCAAAGTGAGACAAATGTGAAGCACAGGCCCTCCTCCTGTTTCCTACCAGGGGCTGATGAAAGAACTGTCACTTTCAGCTTCTGGTAGCATAGTGGCTGAGAGATAAGCAATAACAAGGACATCAAGATAGAGCCCGATGGCACGCAGGTAACACATCACAGCTCCTTTATAGTTCACATACACAGGCAAGCGCTGATCTCAATCATCAGAGCAAAGACTACGATGTGGTGGTAGAGCAGCATCAGAAAAAGATGCGCAGTGTTGAAAGACGGATAGTGTGAGGCTGATGCATTAGTTAAGCATCATGGAATAATTGTGAGTAGAGAATAATGAATATTTCTTTATGAAGCTGTTACGGTCTTTAAACTAAAGCAAAGTTAGCATCCTCTTTTTTAAGGGAGCTTGAGGGAGCTTCACTCCTTCCCTCTCCAATCAGATGATTGTGCTTAATTTACTTGTTTAGTTTAATATTTTGGTTTGGTTATGTAACAACGTTTATCTTAGTATGCACTTTACTGCACTTTGTAAGTTTAATTTTAGTATTTGTTTACAAAGTTTTTGTTCCAATCAATCAATCTTTCTTTGAGGTCAATTTTCTGGTTGGGGATAGTGCTCTGATGAACGTGTGCATGTGAATGCACCTTGCTCCACCAGGTGTTGGCAGTTTGGACTGTACTATGTGGGATCCTAGGTGGAGGTGGGGGGCAGTGGGTTTTCTTTTTTACTTAGCTTTCCTACCCACGCTAGTAAAACTCACTCTAGCCTAAATAATATGTTGTAGACTTACTGTATGTTTTAAAGCCTGTATGTGACAGCTCACATTGCCAGTATTTTAAATAGCTATTATTGTCTGTTTGAGTTCCCCCTTGTTATATACTAAGTAGTTTGACCAGGCAGTATTTAAAGCTATGAATCAATTGAGCAGTTTTTTTTTTTTTCTCTGGGTTGGGGCATTTTGTCAGTGGGTTTCATATATTTTTTGTGTATTGTATGTGTTGAGTTAAAAAAAAACACTGAAAGAAAACAGCACTGACCCAAGTTCCTGCACATTGTGCTTATTTTGGTTCTTTGGCTCTTGTAGAAATGTTTGCACATACACTGAACAAAACAGGGTTAAGACCTTTACACCGACAGGAAGAGTTGGCCAAGATGGCAGCATTAGACATGTTTCAGACAATACAATACAACATGAAACACAAGCAAAGCTAAAACCAGTCAGTCAGTATATTAAGGCTTAACTAAACAAAAAAAAGTTACAAGAACAGTTGACAGACTAAACTGTGCTTTAAACAGAGCCAGGCAGAAAAAAGGCCTTTCCTATACTAGTACTCTGTACTGTGCTCTATACACTAGTCATAGACAGCATGTACTATACATATGTGATCTAGGATTATGGTTTTGGAGAAGAGCTCCACAAAATAGGTTTGCAAAGATATGAGGGATGTTTTTGTGAAATCGCTTTGTAAGTGGAAAATACAATATATCAATGGCTTAACCACCACTTAGAGAGACATAGCCTACTAATTCTAGTACCAAACACAGTGATGAGTTTGAATTTGTAAAAACTCTTTTTTCTTGAGTTGTCACAATATCAACAGTGTCTGATGTTTGTTTTCTTGTATTAGAAAATACCATTAAATTAGTTTTATCTGTAGTCAGTATGAACTTGACTGGAATGAGCTGAGAACATAAAAAATATAACGCAGACTGAAGCTTATGAAGGGTGCACAGCTATACAAGATCATATCATCAGCATAAAAGCAAACCTAGGTTATTTATTTGAATGGAGAATAAAAGTGGGCTGAGCACAGAATCCTGGGGTACCCCATTGACAACAGTAAGCTGTGAACACTGACTAATTTATTTCTGGATTCAGCAGAATATTTTAAATAATTTAGCAAATAAAATGGCATGGAAAAAATGTGGTACCCCTAGAAAAGTTTGATCAATTATTCAATCACTTATTACTCAGCCTATTTAAATGGAGAAAAGTGGTCACTTTGCTGTTTGGTGTCACCGTGGTGCACCACACTAAACATGGACCAGAGAAAGCAAAGGAGAGAGCTGTCTGAAGTTTAAGTTCAAGGTACATCAGTGCCCAATAACACCATCAGTTGCTTTTTGACTGACATGAAAAGAGAAACATACAAAAGCAAGACTGATATATGGTAAAATGAATACTGACAATCCATAATGCTTTTGGGAGAAACAAAGAGACAAAGTGAGCTTTATTGGCAAGTCACATCAGCTCTAGGTTCAGATTAAGAAAATGAAGTTTTCAAGCAAAAGAACACATGGAATATGGAGGAGGTTTAATTATATCTTGGGGCTGCTTTGCTGCGTCTGGTACTGGATGTCTTGAATCTGTGCAGGACACAATGAAATCTCAAGATTATCAAGGAATTATGGAGCGAAATGTACTAACCAATGTCAGAAAGCTCTTTTTCAGGACTGGCCTGGTAGGCGAATGGTTACAGCGCATGTTATGCTACAATGCATGGAAGAGTTCTTGGTTTGAGTCCAGCTGGCAACCTTTGCTGCATGTCAGACCATGGATTGCCTGCAAAGGTTGTGCAACAAAATATTAGGTTAGGGGACCATCATTTTATATTTGTTTATTTTTATTATTATTTCTTATTTATTTCAGAGAAAATTGTGGTTTCTTCTGTTTTCATAGAAGGATACCAACAACAAATTCACATTAGCTTGCTTGCTGTTGTTGCTAACAGTTAATAGCTGTAACTAAACTAAAAGTCAAAGGATCTTCTTCTGGCAGTTACCAGACAGCTTCAAGTGTACCCTGGCTTCCACCACGCTCTGGGCAGGAGTAGGGCCATCTCCAGTTTGTGTGTAGGTTGTAGAGAGACTGCAATCCAATCTGTGCTCTGGACAGAGACATGTAGGTGTAGCATCAGTCATAGTGCTATGTTTGCCCGGACAGCAGTAACCTGGAGGAGGGGAGGTATTTGTGAGTAATGAGAGGGAATGTGACAGCCCTTTCACAAGCATGCTGAATGTCTGTATTCAGGAAGTTCAACACCTGGTTCATGCTATTCGTTGTCACAGTGAGGGCACGCAGGCTATCTCTTTTAAATTATCACGTCTTCATACTGTAGATGTCCACTCACTGATCCTACCTCCATATTAAGTCATTAAGTTCTCAACCTCTCTCGTGCAGGTTATTAATAGACATAATTTGGACTTAATTACAGGTTTATAACTCACCAGTAATGATAGGAAGCACTGAGCCTCTCTTTGAAGCAAGACTCCAATCGTCTGGAAGATGGTTAAGCACCACTCCTGCAGATCAAGCTGATACCTACATGTCAACAGCCTCAGGGGTCATAAAGAGAGAGGCTTGTTCCTTTGGAAAAATCTTGGACCTGCTTGGATTTGGAAGATTACACTTGTCAGTATGACAAGTGTTCGTATTTCTGCAGCAGTGGAAGTAAAACAAATAAATAATATAAAATAATAATAAAAAAATACCATCAGTTCTGTGTGCGTCTTTGTGGGGTAATTAGCTGAGGAATATCAGGTCCTTAGCATATGTAGAGCTTTAAATGTACACACCAGGCTTAAACAATTGCTATGATGGATTCAAATTTGCGATATAAGATTTGCATTTTATACATGTTCGTTTCAGTACAGTGATAAGCTGGATTTCTGCTGTCACCTGTTGATTTATAAATGCAGATATACAATACGAGTGGCTGATTCGGAGGTGGCCTATTTGGAACAATGTGTCCCTTTATGTGTACCCTCCTGTGATCCTCTGTCAGCTCCCCCCTCGGTCGTCCCTCCCGTTTGGGTTTCCCAGCAGTCAGACAGCTCTAGGTCAGTCTGTCAGGCAGGTTTTACCTGCACCTGAACTCTGCACCACCTCCTGCTGTAGCCAGCAGCACCGGCAATGCTTTCTTATCCACTAAACAAACGGTGAATTCCAAGTTTGTGTCCCGAGGCTGTGATACTTCCACCACACATAGACCCTAAAGTTTTCACATGAAGTTCCTAATAGAAAAAAAGGAGGATTTGCTCCTGGGATACAGCTCATACCTGTGCCTAGAAAAGCATCATGTTGCTGGTTGTCAGAACATTTTTCTGCTCAAAATTACACTTATCTAATTTTACTCCAAAGGATAAATTCAGTCTAATTATATATGTGAAGGAATTCGTAATTTTTTAAAACAAATAGTCACGAATAAATAAGTTAATCTACTTTGTCAAATTAACAGTGACAAAACAACCTTACAAATAACATGACATGACCACTTCAAAACAGTGAGAAGAGCCCAGAGGAAAAATAGAAATTGCAGAAATTAATTAAAGTGTAGCAATATCTTTTTGAACTGGGGCAGAATGTTTGTGATTTGGGCAAATGGAAATCCAATAATGGACACACCAGCAGATGAATTATTTTATTACTACACATTATGCACTGTGACTAAGAATCTTCACAGACATTATGTAGTGTAACTGAGAATCTTCACAGACATTATTTAGTGCATACAGACCATTTTGTACTTTATATTTCAACTTTGGAAGTACTTTCCCTACAGTAAAATATTATAGAAACTCAAGACTTGAAAAGTGTTCGTCATCTAGCATTACCTTTTTTCTGTGCTGTATAAACTACAGATATAGATCTCACATACTTTGCACATAAAGGTTTTCTGCTTGGCATGCTTTCAGGTATTTATAGCCAAAGGAACATTACATCAAGTTACAAGCAGCAGAAAAAAAACAAAAAAAACAAGACAGGATTATACCAGCGTCTGCCAACTCGGAGGCCTGTGAACCCCAGTTTACCTGTGATATCTTTAATTGGGATTCAGGAATGCCCCCCATCTTTAGACATCTTAGACATCTAAACATGTCTATTTATAGAATTTACAAGAATGTCTGTACTTACCTTAACATTTTACCTGGGGATAATAAGAGTCAAAAATACAGTGGTGCTTGAAAGTTTGTGAACCCTTTCAAATTTTGTCTTTTAGTGCATAAATATAACCTAAAACATGTTCCTCTTTATATAACAGCTTCAACTCAGGGGTACTGGCTGGCATAAACTGCCTGCTTCAGGTCCTTCTGCAGCATTTATATATGAGGTCAGGGCTTTGACTTATCTATTCCAAAACGTAACATTTCTTCTTCTTTAACCACTATTTGGCAAAATGACTTCTATATTTGGGTTTGTTGTTTTGCACAACACACATGACACACTTTGTGTTGAGCTTCACTTCAAGAATAGATACCTTCATAATCTTCTGCAAAATTATCTTGTACAACTCAGAATTCATAGCTCCATCAATGATCACAAGCCGTCCTGGGCTATAGGCAGCAAAGCAGCCAAAATCATGATGCCATAGTCTTATGCTGGAATGCAGCATATACCACTCATTTAAAGGGCTGCACACACTTAATGACTGTACGGCTGATTAGAAATGTGATTTAATCGTAACGACTGGTTGGACAGAGATGCTTCCAGTCTGGCTCAATCTGTGCTGCCAGTTGGCAGAGAAAATCATTTAGTGTGTGCTATTTGAAGACCTTCAGTCTTTAGTGTTAAGAACCAGTCACTGCCAGTTGTTCTCAAAAAGATTAAAAAAAAAAAAAAAACACGTTTGATGTTTACGGCTGACATCAGCGACTAATAACATCACAACTGAGAGAGACCTAAAGTAACTACAATTTTTCACTGAAATTAGCTTTATGTTACAAAGTTATTTTACCTCTATTTTCCTATATATGCTGGATAATCTATGTTGTCCACGCCTCTCCGTCCAGAATATAACCCAAAATCAGTGAAAATTTTACTGTTTATGAAAAGTACAAGCTGCCACTTGGCGTCCGTGTTTGTTTTGATACAAGAACACACAAGACTTCCCATTCTCGCGGGAATAGCAATATTGTCTACTGCCTGAACTTCCAGTCATTACTGGCCAGTTGTTAAGTATGTTGCCCAAACTCTGCTTAGTTGTCAGCCAAAAAGTTTCACAGCTAGAAGGACCCGGGTTCGATCCCTGTGTCTGCGTGGGTTCTCTCCGGGTACTCCGGCTTCCTCCCACCATCCAAAGACATGTATGTTAGGTTAATTGGTGACTCTAAATTGTCCGTAGATGTGAATGTGAGAGTGCATGGTTGTTTATCTCTACATGTCAGCCCTGCGATAGACTGGCGACCTATCCAGGGTGTACCCTGCCTCTCGCCCGATGACAGCTGGGATAGGCTCCAGCACCCCCACGAAGCTTACGAGGAGAAGTGGTTAAGAAAATGGATGGATGGATAAAAGAGAGTGATTATTTCAACTTGTAGAATTGACAGTTGTACGCAGAAACCCACAATAAAGACCTTTTTAGGACAACATGCTGTTCTTGGACAGTTTTGAAAGCCATGGACAGATCTAGCCATGGACATGCTATTTATTAAGTCAGCTAATAATGTCGTTGATAGTAGTTACTGCAGTTATTGTGAGCTGGTCTGAAGCATGACTTTATCAGCTGAAGCATACAGTGGAGTGTTTGCTTATATTTCTAGAATTTTGGACAGACAAGACACTATGATAAAGGCAGATAATACTAAAGGTCACCAGTTTCACCATCTTTAAGGGATGGAATCTCCTAAGCAGCCTTCTGTATAGAAGGTATTTTGTATACAGCTCTGGAAAAAAATTAAGAGACCACTGCAAATCAAGACCTTGTCATGGCCAGCCCAATCTCCAGACCTGAA
>JAUMHL010000025.1:1234445-1247211 GCA_032362345.1 Sandelia bainsii | reverse complement strand
TAAATTTTACTCAAACATATACCATTAAATAGCAAAATCAGAGAAACTGATAATTTTGCAGTGGTCTCTTAATTTTTTCCAGAGCTGTATATTGAATATAAAATGTGGATAAGCGATACAATACAATTTGTCCATTTTTGTCCATCAGTCTACACACTTTAAACAAAATAAGAACATATGCTAATTTTGAACACATCCCTCATAAGTGAAAATTGCTATGTTATAATGTCTAGACGTGGTTTGACTGACAGTTTACAAAGTCAACAAATGTCAAATGGAAATAGTGTTCACTTCAGTACACAGTTCTACCTAACCCCAACACTTGGGTTCATTGTTATATATAACTGTACAGTGTGCGATTACTCCAAACTGGCTGAGATCATAAAGTGCAGGGTTACAGTTGTGACACAGTTACCCAACATACCACACACAATGACAGGATTCATTATATTTTCTCAGACAGGGTGGCATGAAAATGAAAGGAAACCAAATGCAATTATGTTTTTTGACCCTGCTTTCTTGATCAAACAGGTAATTTTTCTGCAAGACTTGCAGCTGTTCTCAAAGGCAGCACTATCACATCTGAGACATTTTACATATAGCAGAAGGACATACAGACAACAGTGTTGTAACTTTAGCAATATTTCATTATCACTCTGCTGAATCATCAGCAATGAATCATCAGACTGTGTCTGCAAAGCCTCCAGATTACCATAAACAGTTCCATCAGTTGCATGAATGCAGCAGGGTGTTGGTTTATGTCCTGATTTATTCAGCCTGGGGAGAAAACACCTAGTTCATGTGACAGGTGGAGAAAAAGAGGGCACTTGTGTTTTACAGGCTCTGACCACAGACAATTAAACACATGGCTGTTTGGAATAGTGCACATAGGTAGGTTTTACTAGTGAGGACAGGACCGTGCTGGAATTCTTGAGGTGTGCACTAAGTCGGCAGTAAAAACACTCCATGTATCTATCCAGGACTCCCACACACAGTCAGCCCAGTGTAAAGTGGTCATGCATCCCGACGGATCTGTCACCAGATGCTTAGTATGTCCCACAGTTGCTGACGGGCCCTGGCCCGGCTCTTTGTCTGCCTGACTGCTGCACAACAGAGCAGATTCACATTCCCCATATCCATAGGCAGCACTCTGCACTGCTCCGTGGGAGTATACTTTATGACAACCTGACACACTCTCAATTTGTCATCCAGTGAAAAGATGCTCATTAGCTGTGGATGGGAGCTATTTACAATCTCAAAAGCAGAAACAAGGAGCATCTGCCCTTTGTGGTGTGGTCAACTGCAGCCAGAAACCTAACGCTTAGCGCCAGGTCAGGCTACATTTAGCCTACAGTACCTATTCATTTAGAGGGGAGAGGGCGAGGTGTAAATCAGAGGGGCTTCCTGCTTCAATTCACAAAAGGCCTGAGCTATCAGCACAGCCTGAAACCTGGGAAGATTCCACACTAAAGAGGGAAAATACCTTTTGTAATAACAATTACTCCAAGAGAATTCAATACTATAGAAACAAGATCCAACTTTTCATCATTATGACGGTCTGTCCATTACTCTGCTTTTGGGAAATGTATTGGCCCTAAATCCATTTGCAAATGCAACACACATTCCTGAGCTGATTTGTTACTCATGGTAACAACAACTCAGTAATAAGTACTGAGGAATGCCCAGAGACAGAGACAGAGATAGAGAAGAAGAAGAAAACTAGCATGTGTACTGTATGTGGTATTCACAATGCAACTATGGTAGCTGAATTTCTTTTCTCCATGAATTCTGTTTTAAAGAATTCTTATTTGTGTAATTCTGTCCAGCATTTATATAGGTAATAACACTATTGCATCTGTATATAATACATGCCTATTGCATTTCATTGTGCAAAACAGCTGACTATCTTGGGCTTTTCACTCTTTGGTAGAGCTTCTCAATAATTCTCGAACCCAGTCATGAACATTTAAACCGAAAATAGTTCTTGAACTTAAAATTCTGGTTTCCAGTGAGAATCAGATGCCAGACAGATCTGAATGGGAACCGTGACAACATCATCATGAGTGGGTGTGTACTAAACCTGCAAATGCAAAAATGCAAATTGAGCACACTCCAATCCAGAGGGTTTTGGTAATGCTCCTAAAAGCTGCTATCTGTCAAAGGAAAAAGCAGCATAATGGAGAAGACTTATGTTGCCTGATCACCTGAATAAACTAGAATAAACTAGACTTTTAGTTTAGTTTCAGTAAGGACAACTATTGGACTGGAGTGTACCAGCAGCAGGGCTGTTGTTCTTTTGCGTCATGTCCAGTGAGATGTAAAGGTTCTGCAGTCGAAATGAATTGGTCCATTTCAGGATGATTGGTTCTGCAGTTCCTGAATAGAACTTGTTCGTGGTCAATAATCAAACTGGTTTTCTTTTGGTTATAAAGCAGTACAAAACTTCATATTTGGGTATGAGTCAGGATAAGCACTTTCAGGATGGTTTGCCACCATCCAATGGATTTTGGGCATTAGATAAACTTACAAAGTTGTGTGAAAGGTATTGTTACCTCCTGGTACAATATTACTGCACCCTCCAATGTCTAAAGGGATCCACTACCATCACCAGGGGTTCCATTAGTGATGATGTTGCTTGTTAGCATATAATTTGCCTGCTTTTTAGTTTGAGACATAACAGTGGCCTTAATTTAAAGACTGGCAGACTTTAAAAAAACAGCTCCCATTTTTAATGTTTTTTTAATTGAGGCATTTTCTTCATGTTCAGTTTTTGATTTGAGTCATGGTTTTATTTATCATGCAAGATTTTTAGATCAATGCCTGCATTTATTTTTTTAACGTGTGAAAAGAATTCCATAATGAATCTTGGCGCAACCGTACTAAACAGCTACACTATATGTCCAATAATCCAAAATATGTTTGGAAAGGACTAGAAACGTATAGGGAAGAAGGTGCAGAGGGACATATTATAGCACAAATTTTAAGCATTGTAAGCAAATCCTGACACTTAGAATAAACATGGAATTAATATTATTTGTGTACAAAAGGATGATTTGTTTCTTTATGAAGGAGCGTCAGTTCTTGACCTGACATACCTGTCTGATTTCTTATGAATCAATTGCCCAAAAAATGCATTCTGGGACTATGAGTAACACTGCTTGCCATTGCTTGCTGAATGTAGTTGGGCAAAACCCTGTCAGTGTGATTCACTTGTACCCAGTGGAATCTGGTGGAAGTCTTTTCAAGGTGTAAATAAATCACCTTGAAACTGAGCTGATCTTGGCAGAGCCCAACAAGTAGCTCTGATTGAGGCTTAAAGTAATGTCACAGTCTGTGTGTGTGTGTGTGTGTGCGGGTGGGGGAGTCACAGAAGGAGACTGCATGCCACACAGTGAGACAGCACTGGGATCCGTCATCAGAACCATTATCCTTTGTTGTAGCCAGACCCACCAACGTCAGGTGATGAAAGTTCAGGTTAAAGTGCACTCGGCTGAGAAATCCTCTATACTCTCCGCTTTCTCAAATTCCCCAAATTAATTTGGCTTGATAGGATTGAAATGTTTGCATTGATTACATGACTGCATGACTCACTGTGCAGGGATCTACAGGAAGAGAAAAATATTTTAAATTCTTCTGTACTGTGTATCAGTTTTTTCTACTATTGTACAAGGCTGCACAAGACTATTTCTCTAATGTAATTGCCAAATCTTTTCAGGTTTCAACTTCTGCCGTATCTGTCCTACAACTGGTAGTGGAAATAATAATAATAATAAAGTTTACTGATTTCTGACATGGGGAAATTGTTGGACAGCTAGACACATATGATGGCTTAGAGGATACTTTCGCATGTGACCAGGATGAACCAAGAGTTGAATCACTGTCAATGTAGTTCATGGACAACTGCATTGTCACAGTTACTCCCTAAAGTAATCTAGGTTCCACTGGGGCTCAAACCCAGGAGCTTCTGCAAGTAAAGACATGACAATTGCTACACTATAACACCAGCTGAGTTCCTTACTCTGCCCTACTCAAGTAGTGACAGCCCATATGACTCATCTTGGCCTTAAAAATCAGGACACTTTACATAGTAAGTTTAAGACCCAACAGAATTATGTGGAAAACATAAACAACTATATAAAACTTCCTCTCAGCACCAACAACAGCCCCAGCTGCTCTGTTTGCACACACAGTAGCTATTGATAGTGTACCCTGCATTAAAACTGTTTCACTTAATATCCTGGCTAGGAAAATGTGAAAGTAATCCCACCTTCAGTTATGTTAACCAGCTGCAGAATATAGTCAGATATAGTTAGATGGTCACTGTTATAAGTTGTGTTACTGCTGTGTGCAGTCAGAGCGGTGGCTACAGCACTTACAAGACATAATTCTGTTACACATGCTACTTTCTACACCAGCATCCTAAAAATTACTAAAAATCCTTCCTGTGTTTTGGGATTGCTTAAATTCCTCCTAACAAATACCTTCTACTGCACTGGGCTATAAAAGACAAACCTAGAGAGATAAACTGCACGGTTTGGCACATTTATATACTATATACAGTACTAATACTAATTAATGTGGCAGGTATATAAAAAGCAGGTTTTGGGGAAACATGTAATCTGTGTTATCACTGTTTCTGATTTTGTACTGGACTCTTGTTTGTAGCAGTGATGCTCACCATAGTAATGCAGCTAAACTTGTAAAGACTGTTTTCCTGGTGGCATAGACACCATACAAGTGAACAAAGAAGACTGGAAGCATGGTTCACAAGTGGCAGGTGGATTCTGCTCAAGCTTGTGGGGAACACCACCAGGAATGTAGTTAGGCTGCGATCATGAATGTATAGTAGGAGCTGCATACCAGTCTCAGAGCTGGTTCCCAGTCACTTGACTGAAAGTTGCTCACCTTCCATATTACCAAAAACATTTTTCTGGCTTCTGGATTTGCCTCCATGTTTTGCAGCCCACTGAACCTGCACATTAGTATTTTCTGCACTGGCCACACCCCAGCGCTCCTGCTTGGCCCCTAGACTTTACACAGTCAACAGATTTACAGATGTCTCCTTTATTATTCTGTCAATGGAGAAAATGCCTTTTGGGCCACAGCAAGATTTTTTGGTACCGTATCACAAGTGGCTGCTCAGAGGCTGAGAGTAGACACTGTATCCAGGTCCATGGCTGTAGATCAATGTTGTTCTATGAACGTCTGCGTTCATCACGTGATGCACATTACCCCAAAAATTGTTTCACAGACACAGTCATCAGAAAAGAAACGTGAATTGTTTCTTGGCTCTGTGAGGCTGCATTTAGATAGTGTGGTGCTTTCAGTCTAGCCTCTTATTTGTCTTTTGTTCTTTTGTGACACAGCCCCCTGGAAAAGCAGGAAAAGAGTATTTATTTTACTAATTAGGATCCACTGAGCCTTTATTCCAGAGTAAAGCAGCATACCTGAAGCTACATATCCCTCCCCCACTACTTCTCACCCCGCTTGAGGATGTCTCTTTCTTTTGTATGTTTGTCCTCATCACCTTCTCGCGTTTCTATTTCAGCTCCACACAATAAATTGACACAATATTTTGCACCATGTGCTCAAGTTTTAGACGATAAACAGTTCCTCAGTTGATGTAGAGTTTATCATCCAATGCCTACTAGCTCCTATATACTCTATTTTTTATCTCTTGTATTACTCTGCTCGTAACTTCACATTTACAGTGCAGAAAAGACCTGAGATGAGGTGAGGGATTATTGACTGTGTGCAGAGGGACAACAGTATATAGATTCACACAAGACTACAGTTAATTCCCCCCGAGCCGCACAGCCAAACCACAAACACAGGAGAGGCCACCCACAAAAAAATGTTTCTCATAACAGTTCCAATCTCAACTGATAAGCGCAGAGCCAATATAAATAAGAACACGCTCCTCTGCCAACCTCCTCGTTTACACTGTAAATACTGCAGGAGTGTATAAAGCAGTTGATCAGCATTTCCTCAGCCACACCCCAACTAATGTTACAGGTCCTCAGCCATGTGCTCATCACAACCAAAGGTAAAAATCCCAGTATTGGAGCTTTCCAGAAATCTGGTCCAGGGATCAGTTCAAACAGCTCCTGTGAATCACCCTGTTCTTTACACTGATGCATTGTTTGTTCAGCAGGTATTAAGATGCTGATTGTAAAAATCATAGTTGGGCATACTTAAATGGAGCCTTTATCATAAAATAAAAACATTTCAACTTTTCCTAAACCACACTTCTCTTAAATCTTGAAGCCTTTGAAGTGTTGGTGCGCATGTTAAATTCATTATCACCTCTGATGTGTATGTTAAATGGATGAAACGGATCCTTGAAACCATTTTGTTTATCAAACAGAGAGTTTGGAAAATATCTGCCACATCAGAGGGTAAAAAAACGTCAGGCCTGTCTTGAAGGGGAATTAACAAGAAGCAAAGTTGTGTGTCGAAAGACAACTGATGGAACGGAAGCAGAGTTGTGCTTTGTTGGCCGGTCAGGTGTCATCTCTCCTCTGACCTCAGTGCATGCTTTCAGACAGCATAGACACCTATTCAATGAGGAGCAGCTACGGTTGTTCAGACTTTTCTCTTTGAAATCAAACTACACAATAAGTGGATCTGAGCCAACATTGGAGCCTGATATCGGAGGTGTTGCTTTTACCCCAGCAACACTCTTTAAAAAACAAAATTGAACAGAATTCAGTTCTTTTATTTTCTTCATTAGCAACCAGCTTGCAAATATCTCTGGTTAAAAGTCCTAATTAGAATTTACCTGATATGAGTAAAGTGGCTTGGATTAAATGGAAACTGTGTTTGAGTCCTGGTTCCAGACCTGTTCTGCACTGTTGACGTATTGGCCTCTGACCAGTAAGTCATCATACCCTGGCCTCGTTTCACTTTCTGGGTTGACTGATAATATACTTTGAATTAGACTAATTAATTCAACTGTAGATAATTCACCACTAGTAAAATGATCAGTGACTAATTAGAGGGTAATGTCCAGCTAAGGTTAAACAGATCTTTTGTGCACTGCATGTACATAAAATGTGCCCCTGTCATTTTTATTAAAGACAGCATCTACACAAAGATACAGTAGTTGTTGCTGATCAGAAAAAAAATAGGAGAGAATATTCGATTGATTATTGAGCATAATGACACACAGAGCCAAGTCCTGTGACAAGAAAACAAGACCTGACTAGACCCCATTCTACTCTGCAGAATTTGGACCCCACCCTAACTGGGCCCTGGGTCAGGATGTTTTTCTTTACCAGAGAAATATTTCTTCTGTCATCCACCATAGCTGTTTTGGTGTCCTTGAGCTTACCAGCACATTATTTCACAAGTTGCAAAGGATAATCACAGAGCATGTATTTCATTTTCTAAATGTAATCTGAATTCACACAACCCGGTCTCCTACAAATTAAGTTTCTGTACAATTAAAACTGCAATCAAAAATACAGTATGTATTTGTGGCAAATTTACTATAAACATCAGGATGTCTGGAAGTTGAGTCATGCATGTCAACTGGACTTATTTCTTGTTAGGACAAAACATTTCACTACTCATCCAGTTTGCTTCTTTAGTCTGAGGGAACTTGGTAGGATACCTCAAATTTGGACAAAGGAAGGGTGATATTAGTAAATATTATCGTCACACATCTTACAACCTGTCCTTTCCCTATCAAAGTGGGTTGTTAACTGTCTGGCTTCTCTTACGCCATTTTCATACCACCTATCTTCTCTTTGCAGAATGTATACATCATTGTCCTCAAATGAGTGTCCTTTGCCCTCCAGATGAAGACAATCTGATGATTCTGGTTCTGAGGTGTTGGTCATCCTGCAATGACCATCATTCCTGTGCTGGACTGCATATAATATGCTACTTCGCTTGTGTTTTGGTGTTTGGTCTTTGTCTTATAGGTTTGAAGTGGATTTGAAGGATTTTCCAAAAGTCCTTTAAGCTTCTCAGACACACACCAGCCATTTGGGAATGACAAGACTCTTCTATTGGCCCTGAATCTCAGATTGTTCTGATGTCCTTCTGTAGGAATGATATGCTTGGATCTTGATAAAGGCCCACTTAGGAGTATAAAAGCTGTCATCAGGTGCCTGTCTTTCTTTCTTTTTGGCTTCCATGGAGATGGATGTTTTCCACCCTTTGATTTAGAGTCCTGATGACTCCTAGTTCGTGTAGCAGTGGGTGGTGAGAGTCAAACAGCAGGCAGTGGTCAGTTTGGGTGGGTGTCCTGTAAATTTCTATTTCTAGGCAATCCATCTGTCCATATGATGACAGCACAGTCCAAGAAAGCCAGCTGGTTGTCTTTGGTCCACTGCATTAATGTGATTTGTGGATCTTGATCTTTAGGCAAGTGTGATCCACATACCTGGACCAGTGGATTGGTACCAGGAAGTTTCTTCTGAGTTTCCTCTCCACTTCTTCCGCTTAGAGGTTGGCAACATTTCTGGCCTAATGAGCCTATGCAGGTCAGGTGAGAAGTAAAACCACCCTAGAGGATAAATTTGAATTCTTCTACAAACTTTCCCCAGATGAAGAAATGTGACTGCTATCCGGTTCATCTAACATGTTTGACCAAACCTTTACATAAAAGCTGACAGTCTACGTTTCAAGCAAATCCTGATTGTTTGAGAGGTGGCACTGGAAAAAGACAGAATACATGGCATTCCGTGCGAATTATGTTGTAACATGAACGCTGTATTTTGTTTACCTTGAGATCATCACATTCAAAGATGAAATAGTCTGTCTGTGTGTGACTATCACTATTGCTGTGATTTGGTCTCTGATAAGATTTAAAAACATACAACCATCAAATGTATTTAATAATCACAAAGTACTCCTGACAAAATAGCAAAGAAAAAAAGATGAATGACAACATTTGTACTATGTGATAGCAGAGAACCTCACAGAGTACAGAGTGTGTGTCATGGCACATCAGCTCATGTCTGAAGAAAGCTGCTGGATCTCTGCTGTGAAAACAAACTTGAAAACCACGCATAAAGGTGCCACCATCGTGGCAGCAGGGTGTGCTGATTCTACATACATCTATATTGAGTCTATAAATTATGTAGAGATGATTATTTCTACTTTGCCAGAGGATTTGAGCATAACACTTGTTAATAGTCTCCCTTCCTGAGAATGTGCAGGATCAAGCAGACATGGCATGGCCAACAGGCTGAGGTTTTATGAGTGGGAGAAGAGAGAATTCCCAGTAGTCCTGCTGTGGTATTTTATAGTACCCATTAACTAATTGACTTATGAAAACAAAGGGTTCTGAACAATGGTTATCAGTTGTTAGGTTTGGCCATACCACAGAATTTGATTTTGATCTAATGCCAAGTCATATCAGGATATGATCACAGATACAGTATTGATCCTTTTTACGCTTGAAAGCAACAAATGTACTGTAATGTAAGTGTAAAAAGAACCTCCAGAAGAAGTCTCATTCAAAATGATTTCTGATCATTCACAGAAATAATTTTGGGGTCGTAGCAAGTTTAGCCCATGGAGTATGACTGTATTTTGATTAAAATTAATAAGATATTGGCTGTTTGGTGCTATAAAGTTAGCACTAGAGGTAACCATCCTGGAATAATGTGAACTATGTTAAGCTGGAAATATATAGAAATAGTTTTCTGTCCTTCCCATTTTGCTAGTACTGTGTAAGTAGAACATATTATAATTAACTGTGAGAATGTATCATGCCAACATTAACCATAACATATTTAAGATGTGTGCCAATACTGTTGTTTATATGATAATATATGATATTAATACTGACATTAGCCAGCATAAAATTAACATAAGTAGAAATAAACATGTTACCATGTTAGCACTTCCAATTGATCTGCATTGAACATGCACATAAATCCTAAAATTTCTGCTGTTTATAGCATTGATATTATTCTAACATAATATTATTCTAACATTAGCATTCAGCTCAACATACTGTAAGTATGAGCCTAAGTTAAGTGAGGCTGACAAAAACAGGTTAGATTATGAAAGTTAAACCACTTTTGACAGTACAGATCAGTCTGCCAAGCTCATATCATCTAGTTCATACAGGGATCAAGTAAAAAGGATGAAGTAAGCCTTAGTGCAAAATTTGCATATCACCTTGGCATGAAAGATGTAAACATGAAATAGTATTTAAAAGTAAGTCGATATAGCCTTAGATTTAGGTAAAAACATCTTCTAGTGCAACACACAGATCGAACAGTTCTGACCTTCAAGTGAAAGGAACCAAGTTCAGCAGATCTGACGAATGGCTGAGATGTGGTCAGATTTTCTGGCTGATAAACCTCAAAGACGAATCAGCATATCTGAAAACATATAACAATGCCAAAGTGCTTCACCATAATATAGTAAGTGGTGCCAAATCCCCTGTGCACCAACAAGCACAAGCAGGAGCACAGGCTTACATGAATCAGCCTTTCATCTTTTCTGTACCCTGAGATAGTGATCGACAGCATCTACTGTGTGCTTTGCATCAACGGAACTATGAGTGCTGGGAATGCCCAGACGCTACAGTGCAACAGCAGATTTACTCTATGAATCAGTTTGCAGCAAAGTTTCTCTGTGGTCTGCTGCTCAGTACCTGTTCATCTCCTATCAGCACTATTCCCTTCATGATAGGACCCGTACCTTTGTCGTGTAGCAAATGAAGCATAAGCCTCATTTGTATGTGTATTTCACAACCACCTGCAAAATGATAAAAAAAAGAGTTAGTCAATTGGAGAGAATCACAAAACTTCAATTGCTTTGACTGATTTCTAACTAATATTTTATAAAAAACTCAAATTTCCCATTTCAATCTCTTTTAGACTGTTACTGCATTGAACCCATAATGGCCTTTACTGACATAAAGTCATATCAACAAATGCTGGCAGGCAGCTTTCCTGTTTGCCTTTTCCCCACACTCAAACGGGTGAAGCAGAGATGAGATAGGATCAGACCACTGTGATATGAATGAGTGCACAACAAAAGCTGGAGGTATAGTATCTGAATGTAATGTGTGCATTCCATATGTTTTCTGGTGTGTGATCAGCAACAGAAACCACAATATTCTACAACTCAGTTGCTCGAAAATTCTGTTTATACACTTTGAAATGGTTTTGCCAAAATATATTTGGTAAGATAATTATCAATTGGACTAAGTAAAGGGGCAGTTCCAGTTTAGAAGTATTAAGAAGCAACATGTGCTACACGTCTTGTGCTACACATCTAAACATCAAATAATAATATCTCAGTGTTCTGCTGCCCTGGTCTTGTGAGAAATAAATTATTACTGGTTTAACCATGCGCCTTGCAATACATAAATATAGTAAAAACATGAATCATGTTTTGTTTGCCATGAGTGGATAAGGTAGAAGAGAAGACAAGTGCATGGAAATTGTGTCAATTAATTGTAAAATTGTGCAAGATAATGAGTAGTATAGTAACACACAGGGTTGCATCCTATGTTGCAGGCCCCAGTTCAGTGGATTCAGGTCATATTATACCAACCACGCATAATACATGAAAGTCCATGCAAAATAAACTACTTGGATCAAATTATGAAACCTGGCACACAAGTATTCAGAGAAAGAAAATCCCTGTTGCAGTCATCATGGCAAACCCATCATGTGTGCGCCCTGTAAACTATAAAGAGCTTTTGGAAGAAGAGCAGAGGGAATTGCCACAGTGCCCCGGGGGCTGAGACAGAGCTGATAATAGCTGAACTGCACTGATCATGACATGCAGTGAGTAATTAAAAGCTACCTGTAGTTTCTTGCTGCCTTCAGCTCTGTAGGTCAAGGTGAGGAACTGTTTTCTACTTTCTGTCTCAAAAAAACTTTTTTGTCTTCGTCAAATACAAAAAATGGGAATCATGGGTTGTCACAAGTTAGGCTATTAAACTGGAGATACACTGGTGAACAATATATTGTTTAGCTGCTAAAGTGCCAGATAGTTCCCTCAAGTGATAAAATAGTGAAAAAATGAAAACTAGACTTGTAAAATATGAATCAGGTGAATGATACTGTATGTTATGAAGTTTATGTCATCTTTTGTTCCTTTGTCAGTCACCTTTTGTGTGTGTGTGTGTGTGTTTGTGTGTGTGTGTGTGTATATATGTATGTATGTGTATAATTGCTTTTTATTGATCTTTGACACCTCTGTTTCTTTAAAGATACTATACTGTATATACTGTATATATATAAAACAAGAACAAGACATTCATGGACAAGAGATGAGAACAAGGGACTGTTGGAATGTTACTTTACAAGTAACCCCAGTGAAAGAGGTTACATGAAGCGGATGTGGGACCTATGGATTCTTCGATACCCAACATCAATACTGACAGCAAAACAACGAGTAGCTCAATATTCCAACATTCGCAAGAAACAACTGCTATCACAACTAGAGATCGATGAGGTACAACACGAATGCTACGGCAAGGGGGAGCCAGGAAGACAGGTCAGGGGGGAGATATCATCATCCCCACACTCCGAGATTGAGTACCAAGCCCCAAGAACAACAAGCCCTTATAGTCTGAATACAAGAGCCGCTGACCTGAGAAATAAGATCATGGCTAAGATGGAAACCTGGACCCTCCGACACCGATTGCCAAGAATGAGTGTAGTACCCTCTGAAAGTCTACTAGAAGATGTGAATGCAGCACTACGGACAATCCCTACAACGACCATCACTGACACCAATCAGCTGATCTACACCACAGCAACAGTGATCCTTGAGGTGCTTG
>JAUMHL010000025.1:1204576-1229782 GCA_032362345.1 Sandelia bainsii | reverse complement strand
TTTCTGGTATTTTGACCATTTTTCATTTTCTGCAAATAAATGCTCTAAATGACAATATTTGTATTTGGAATTTGGGAACAAAAAATGTAAATTTTACTCAAACATATACCATTAAATAGCAAAATCAGAGAAACTGATAATTTTGCAGTGGTCTCTTAATTTTTCCAGAGCTGTATATGTTTTACTCTGCAGAGTCAAAGACCCACTAACAACAGGGAGTTTAGAGAGAGAGATGGAAATGCAAAATTTCCAGAGTTTGCTCTGGGCCACTAAACATTAATAAATACATAATAATGAATACTATATTCAATTTCCGCTGAATCTTACACACTGTAGCTGTAAGTCTTAAATGAAAAAAATATAATTATCTACATATTTGTAGCTTTTCACCTCAGCTGTTTGCTTTTGCACTGTATGTGGACAGTTTCTTTGAATAATCCTGTTCATTTAAAAAACATGCAACTGCACCAAATATGTCAAATGAGCCACATGTCAGCCATGTTCCCTAAGGGCCGGAAAAAAGCATGTTAGCAAATGATGAAGTGAGTTTTTAAGTCTTTTGCCTCCTTTTTACTGTCAGTGCCGTAGGCAAAGTCAGTACTTGGTATGTCAGGGAAAGTCTCTCCCATCCTCTGGTCACATATCTGTGTATATAATGTATGGTCATAGAACTGATATGGAAGAAAATAGACTTGAAAGGCTAAAATAGGCTTGATGACAGATTGATTAAAATGGGGGCATATCTCTTCCATCAATGAGATAGACGGCTGAAACACTTCCTGTGTAGAAAGGTGTTGGGTAAGAGGCCAGGGGGGGAGGCTTGGGTCAATGAAGAGGGTGACCTTGACACACGACACCACTGTTTGCATCCTGTTTCCTACCAACAGTCTGTGATTATGATCATTCCTGAATCTTACCAAGGTACGTTGGTGCCGTAGGCCATGCACAGGCCTACAGACCTGTCTGAAACACACGCAGCCAGCTCATTCACTTAAAAAGGGCTTGTCTGTTGTTGCAAAAGACAGGGGCTCTAGTAAGAATGTGCAGTTTCAAAAAAGTTGAAATCCTGGCTCAGCTTTTTCAACAGTACAATGCAGCATCACAACAGCGGTACACACAAATACACATTTAAAGACACGAGTACACATTTATGGATGCAAGTACACACATAAATGGTGTATTTGTACTGTTAACCTGCCCATTGTTGTGATGAAAAAAACAACTATTGTCAGACTTTCTAAAGATATAAAACAATTTCTGTCTTAAAAATAATAATAATAAATAAAATGTTTTTGTGTCTGATAAGCTGCTAAAGTCACAAAGCTGTTAATCATACTGGATAAACTGGACTGCCTGGATCATATTTCACCACCCGTGCAATCCCCTGCATTGCTTTAACATAGGGTTGTTTTTATAAACCATGGATATAGAAAGTGTAACTACTGAAGACAGACTCCACTGAGCTACTTGAAGCTTATGACCAGAGGAGAACTATGAATGTGTCGGTCTGATATTCCTAACTGACCTATGTTATTTGTCGAAACATCTGGTGCTTGAACCCTTTATCAGTGTGATCTAAAACACAACCTGGTTTTAAAGTCCTAAAACTACATAAAGGAAGCCCAGTTAAACAAATGAGACAAAAATACACTTATTAATTAATTTATTGAGGAAAATAAGCCAATATTAAATATTTGTGTGTGGGAAAAGTAGCTCTAAGAATATCAGTTCATTTGAAGGGAGACTTAGAGTGTGTCATGGCTCAAGAAATTTCTGACTGACTGAAGACTTTAGATGAAGAGATGTTGACTTTAGATGAAGAGATGTTGATGATCAACAGACTGGAAAGGGTTACAGAAAAACTCAACTGTCTGACATTTTCATGCTTTTACTTTACTTGGCAGACAAGGAGCTAGCACTGAGTGTCTTGCTCAAGGACACACCTGGTATGGGGGATGGACTAGGAGTCTGGGCTGGGATTTGATCTTGCCACCTTCTGCATCCCAGTCTGATGCTGATCCCAGTCTGATGCTTATCCCATTGAGCTACCAGGCCACTACCATGCAACTGGAGAATAATAATAAAAAATTCTTTTTTGGACAGGCTGCCCCCTGTGAGGCGCCAAGGGTCAGGGGTCAGGGTATCAGTGTCTTGTCCAAGGACACCTCGACATGTAGCCTGCCGGGACTGGGAATCAAACTGCTCACCCTTAGGTTTGAAGACGACTGCTCTACCCACTGAGCTGAGTGCAAGGCTAATAAACAGTTTAGTTGACGTTAGGCCTGCAAAAGGGCATCATACTGATTACTGAAGCAATAGGTTTACATATGTTTGCCACACACACATGTGATGTGTGAGATTAGATCATTTTCCACAAAGACTGAATGAATATGTGTAATGTTATTGTCTCATTAGTCTCATTGGGTTCCTTTTATCTAGTTTTGGGACTTGAAATGCATGAAAATCTGATCACATTTTAGGCTATATTTATGCAGAAATAGAGAAAATTCTAAAGGGTTCACAAACTTTTAAGTGCCACTGTGACTTTTTCATTTTCACTTTTGTTATTGCGTCTGGCAGGTGTGTATGACCTGAGTCATAAAATCCGACATATCAGATATTCCACCAGTGTATATTCCACGAGTCAGTTTGATGTTTGTTTTTCAAAATGACTAAATGCAAATCTTATCTTTTATATTATTATTATTTTGTATGATTGCTTTTTTTTCAATCTGTGTACTGTATAATTTAGAGGAGCAGTGGGAGCAATTATGATAAAAATGAGGGGAAATTTTCCATAGCGAGCCTATCCAAGAAAAATATGTTTCATTTAATGATTGCAGTTATGACAAAGAAGAACTACAGTAATGATAATGAGACACTGATTGTACACATCAAGGAACATTAAAAAACACATTATACCTGGGAAGACTTAGATAAGTATGACTAATCGTGAGTGTGCCGATAATTGCAAGGTATGCTGCATTGTAAACAAAACGGGGTATTACACAAACAGAGGCATACACATGCCTCACAGACTGGTACAGTATGATAAAAGACCACTTTCATATCACTGTGATTAGCCAGAGTAGAAGCTGTATAGTGTATAATCAGCCAATCAAAGGTATCATTTAATGTAACAAGAGCCCCTGAAAAAAGCTGGTATTGCTGTCACAAAGAGAGTTCTTCGCTTTGGAAGAAACACATCACATCTATCCATGGAAAAGCTGACTAATGATTTCACACAGTGTCTGTATGATAACCATCCACTAACAGCCTGGACCGACACATTACAGTTACAGTTGGAATGTGAATAAAAACACAGCAGCTAAAATGGAATCAGTGGTGTCAGTGGTGTGGTTCAGCAGTGAGGAGAATGGGAATGTGTTTGTGCTCACATGTGCTGGAATGGAAAATGAAGGCATGCATTTGATGTGCTGACACTCAAAGAGGTTACGCAAGTGTATTGTGCAAGTGAACATTCTTCTAATAGTGCACTTTAGCTGTAGGATTGGTGCAGTCTGCTGCCCTCTTTTGTCAACCATTGCTCACTGAACTTACCACAAGGAGAGGTTGCCTGGTTCTCAGGGGTGGGTTCACAAACTTCAAACCCACACAGTAAAAGTTCTGGTTCTTGGCAATAATAAACTGCACATCAGTAACATTACTTATACAAGGGTTCAGGGTTCAGTGTCTTGTACAGTATATTTTAGGTAAATTTGACAATGGAATGTTTCCAGCTGTAGTCTGCAACCTGCAATATTTCTAAGGGGCACTAAAATATCTCTCTGTGGTCATTTTACATCTCTTTGTAGTCACTTTGTGTGTGTGTGTGTGTGTGTGTGTGTTTTTTAGTTACTTTGTGGCTTTTAAGTCATTGCATTTCTGTAATTTAGCATCTCTATATAGTGGTTTTGTGTCTTGTTTTCAGTATATTTTCATTTTATTTGCATTTTTCATTTATTATCCCTATTTTACATCACATTCTTTACTTAAAAATGAAAATGTAATGTAATTCTAAGGTTCAGGTTGGCAAGGCTACAGTACAATTATCATTTATAGAGTGAATGGATATTTATTTATTCATTCTGGATCAGATTCCATCAACCTTAAAGGGAAAAAAGTAGGGGATTGAATGTTAAAACGTTCAGTTGGTATTACTAAATATGAGATCCATTCAATATTACAATATATTATATTGAATTGGCATTTATCTTATGCTTTTGCAAAATCCTGAGTTTGGATGACTACAGCAGCTATATAACAGCTATATGTTTTCATAATATATATTTATATCGAGTGGGTGTAATAATTCAATAAAAAAGTCTTCAGTAAAGAGTTAATGGCTAAACTGCCTAAGACCCAAGCTACTTGGTAAAACCTAGTGGATTCCTCCACAGTGCTTGTGCTCTGAGTCACTTCTCTAACAGAAAGAACTGAGCTCCACTTTCTTCACATCCCCATTTAAGATCAAAGCCAGCTGGCCTGAATGCTCAATGTCAGGGTCACTGATCACTTTCTGGAACACACTGCTTTCATTTCATTGCCCAAGCTCTGATGTGCTTTTATTAGAGTTTTATTGACGTGGCTCTTTGAACGCTGTCTTGATAGATTCGTAATGGAGCTGCTGCGATTCTACATGAAGCCTGTCATGCTCTCAGTATTATTTTTATGGGCTATCTCATCCACACATAGAGTGGCACAAAATATAGGGGAACCATTTGGAACTATCTGGATTTTTGCATTGGTGGAAAAAGTAAGTGACCCTTGGATATAATAATTGGTTGAACTGCCTTTGGTAACAATACATTCAAACAAGCTCTTCAAGTGGCTGCAGACTAGACCATTCAGGAGGAATTTTGGACCATCTTTCCTTACAGATCCGCTTCAACTCAGACATATTCTTAGATCATTTGGTGTGAACTGCTCCCTGACTAGTCCTGTCCAAAAGAAGGATTTTCTGTCATTGAAACCATTCTGTAGATTTATGTCATTGTCACCCAACTTCTACTGAACTTGAGGTGGTGCACAACCACCCTGACATGATCCTGTAGGATTTTCCTCTTAATGATGAAGCTATCCAGAACTTGAGGCAGCAAAGCCAGAAATCACAATGTTTTGTCTACCATAAAATTGGGATGATGTTTTGTTGCTGCATGCTTGTGGCCACTTGGGGGCAATTAAAAGTGCTCTTCAGGCAAGCATCAGTGTTTTGTTTTTTTGGGGGGAGGTGTTTCGCCAAAAAAGTGGTAAAGTATATTTGATAACCATCATGAAATACACCTCTCAAAAAAATTTATTGAGCTGTTGGACAATGTGTGGTGGTACTTGATGGTGTGGGATGCACAGAAACATAATGCCCCATGGGTGTTAAAGTTGAATTTAGGTCAATGACATTAATGCCTCCATCATCCACGAACGTCCTACACTGTCTGGCCACATGAGGCCGGGTATTGTCTTGAATCAACAGTCAATTAACAGTCACTTGTGCTTCCTGAATGGACAGATAAATATCCCAGAAGTTTAACTGGTTTTATACTGTGGTGATTAAGTGTTCATTTTTGAAAACTGTACAAGGTATTTGCATTTAATGAAGGGTGGGATGAAGTGCGAGGGGGCTAAGGGTTAATGGAGGATGTGAATCTACTATCAGTGCTCCATGAATTTCATCAACATGTACAGTTTTCCTCCAGAGGTCCTAATACCCTGGACCAAGTGTACACCAATATTAAAGATTCATACAAAGCCTTGTAAAACTATATAAATATAATTATAAAAGGATAAGAAATTAGGTAGAACACAGTCATTCAGCATAAAACAGTATTGCCAACATGTGCAATAGTGTCTTCATGTGCATCTATTGCATTGGAGGTGATTAGGTGGCATTCAATGTCCTAATAGCAACAGGGTAGAAACTGCTGTTCAGTCTATTAGTCTTTTCTTTGATGCTCTTGTATCTTTTGACTGATGGCAACAGTTGGAACATGTTGTGAGGAGTCTTTTAGGATGTTTTCAGTTTTCCTGAGGCAGTGAGAGCTGTGCAAGTCATCCAGAGATGGTAAAGGACAGCCGATGATCTCCTGGGCAGTCTTTACAATCCGCTGAAGTGTTTTCCTCTGCGCTGTTGTGCATGTATAACAACAACAATAAAGATATTCTATTCTATTCTGTCCTAATCTTCCTGTCAAAGTCCTCTTGCAGCTACCTCCTAGTGTCTCACAGCTATTAGCTCCCCCTGTGTGTTAAAGGCAATAAAAGTCTTGTCTTGACATCCTTAGTCTTCTCCCAGGTCTCTATGATCCTGTTGTTCTGCTCTTTTCAGAACACAATGACCTGTTCAGGTTCTGTCCAGTAGAGTTTGACCTGCCTGTCTTTATTATAGTAGCTTTTCAAAGGTTATACAAACACACCTACCCTATTCATAGTAAGCAACCATGGCAAAAAAGAAAAACATTACTAAATTCTAATTATCAGGCATCTACTGTGTGGAAATTTCATCCATTCACTATGAGAAAAATTTACTTGCCATATTAATATAGTCCAGATTTGTTCCGTGTGCCTCATAAATATAGGTACAGTACTTGAGGAAATGTACTTAGTTACTTTTCATCCTTGTATTGCTCTAATATCTTTGTTTGACTACAACTGCAACCGACCTTGATGTGGTGAAGTGGTGGCATTTAAGGCGGTAGCAGCATAATGTCACTGGAGGTCTGCTTGTTCTCATGTTACAGTAACAAGGTGGGACCTTGTCACATATATTTAGTCATCTTGATAACCCTTTGAAGCTAACACAGATAACCAGAGCTCACACCCCTGCATGTGTGGGACGCCACCTCAATAGCCGGATGTTTTTGGGCTTCTGCAGAGAGGAAAAAGGCCACCCAGTACAGACCAGTGTCACCAGTGTACTGGCTGAGCAGTTTCCTGAACAAACTTTGTGTCATCCAGGCACATAAAACACAGTGGCTCAGTGTTTCTGTTCTTTTTTTGTTGAGACATACTGGGATGGAAATAACTTCACATTCCAGATTTGCTCACATGATTTGGTCAGTCGGAAAGTACCTGGCATCTGGTAGGTCTTTCGCTTTGTGGTACAGGTTTTCTTTTATATATTATATGTAATAAAACAAAAAAAAACCTGGCACCACCAGTAGAAACTCACAGCTGAGGGATCACAGTGGTGGATGCTTAGACAAATGATGTGAAAATTCCTAAACACAAGAGCAACAAGTTCTTATCTTAATTCTAATTTATATGACTCTCATTCAATATGACTATTTTGAATGTGAAACATAAAACCACTGAAGTCAGTGCAAAAAGGTTAAACAGAAATAGGGGTGGGCTTCTGAATGCAGGCTCTGCTCTTTTGGGACTTGTGCTTTGAGTACATGTTTTACAAATTGTATTCCTGTTCATGTGTCAGTTAGTTTCTGGATAAGAGTATTGCACAAACTTAAAGCTGTACTAATCAATATTATTATATCATTAATGGATCAAATGACTGTGTAATGTGAAAGGGGTCACTCACAGAACCCACAGAGAACCATGTTTTAATATAAAGAGGTGCTGTGAAAGGCTTCTGTGACCCAGGCTCATTAAACAACCGGGCAGTTGTGCAGAGATCGAGTGAAGTTCACTTTTCTAATCGATCAGAGAACATCAGTTATTTCTCTTTGAATGGTAAGTTTTGTAGTGCTATTAATTTATAAGTCTAATTTCATAAGACTAGTACTTACAGGGATGGGTGGAGTGTGGTGGAACATGGAGTGGGAGGCTGGACATAGCGGATTGATTTCTCGTCCCGTGCTAGAGCTGACCTGATTCCCAAATTGCATATCGTAATTTTAAATTGTAATTTATTTAAGCATCCTAACTTATCTATCAGGTGTTGTTTAAATGAGACTGGTAAACTCTGTAGCATTGTAATTTCATGTTGACTAATAGCTGGACATCATGGCAGAATGGAGTGAGTTGATTTGAATCTCATGCTATTGCTCCTGCTCAAAAGTTGCATGTTGTAGCTTTAAGTATCCACTGGATATGTAAATAGACAGTTATATTAGTTATATGCAAAGAACTTTTAAGGTGATATGTTGCAGGATATGTCATTAATATGTTTTGCTAAACTTGCTCTACTGCCCCCAAGGGGCCACAAAGAAATCAATATTTGCAACTTTAAAAATCTCACAGGTATAGATTTTGGAATCCATTCAGTCAAAAAATTAGCCAGTGAATATGGTTCAATTTCAGTTCTTTTTCAGCAGCATGAAAGACTCGGGAGGTTTAGCTGCGTTTACATGTACATGTACATGTACTCGGATACAAGTCAAGTGCAAACAGGTGATACTGAACATTCGATGGACAAATTTTGGAACAGTGATCTCCAGCACCATCATTAAAATTCCAAAGGAGTGATACCTTTAGAAATAATTCTGTTCAGGCTGTATGCCAAAGAGCATTGATTCTGTCCAGGAAGCTTGTGGAACAACAGTTTATTAAGACACTTTGTTGGTTGATCTTTTAATTGCATAGCTTTAGTGTACAAATATGTGTAGTAAATAAATTGCTTGGTTTAGTGTGTTCTGAAAACTTGCATCAGTCCGACTATAGTGTTTACTTATGGGAGTGATTCACCCTGCCTACTTTCCATTTGAAATGCTATCTGTTGGGATGTATTAACAGGCTGAGGTAGCAGAGCACACACACTTTCCGGGTGGGAACGTTAGAGGGTGTAACACACACTCAATGTTATGTTGTTATGTTAGGTTATGCTCCTTGTGGAACAGTGAAATAGGAGATAAACAGTTAAAAAAAGAGAATAAAAAAAAGAAATATTCAGACTTACTGTGAAGCACTTCATTTTGGCATCAGACCTCAAATGTTGGCATACTGAGAGGAAATAAATGACAATTCATTGACTTTAATAAGGTAGTGCTTTAGGTAATGAGGCCCTGGTCTTTTGACACTTTCACCAGTAGATGGGGATGTTGGCTCACTGTTCAGCCAGAATGGCAAAGATCAGTACACAGTGATATTTAACAGCACTGATATAGAAGAAAACCTGACACTTACACTTAGCAAAATATGTAATTTGTACTTTTATTGAGAAATGACAACAGTTTGATCATTTGTTGATTGGTTTACATATATAAATATCACAGCTGAAAGTGTATATGCTGTGTCAGTAAACTGGTTCATTTCTGTATGCATGAATGTGTCTGCAAACTTTTTTTAACCCTGAGATAATTACGACAAAGTAACATAGAAAGATATGTCCAGTAATACAGGAAAGAATATAGCATGTAACAATAAAATGATCATTACGAACGTTACATTATAATGTTACAATATTCTGAACTGGAATTGACCAAACATGAATGTTTTCTAGTGCATGTATATAGAATTTCATTTGATCACACCTTTTTGACAAAAGTTAACTATTTGAAAGATCTGCTTGTTTTTACAACCACATTTAAAAAAAGGGTAGTGTGTGCAGAGGCCCGAAACTGACAAAGGTAGATTAAAAATATATATATAACTCAATACATAAAGAAAGGCTATGGTGAATTAAATAACTTAAATGGACTGTAAAAACACAAGGAGTTATTTTCCTTTAATTGTAAAATAAATTAAATGTGTGTTTAGTTGAAACTGTATTATTAGTTTTAATTTCATTCATAAAGATGAAGTGAAAGAAAAGTTTAAATTTACTCTATTAACTGTGTTAAAAGATGAAAAACAAAAAGCATTTTGCTTTTTTTACCCAACTCATTAGAGATTAAATTAAAAAAATGAGTATTGTATAACAGATCAAAACACATATGCTTTTGATTTTTCTGCTAAAGTGTCAGTGTGTTGTGCATTTTGTCAGTTTTGGGTCTCCATAGCGACAAGTGACCTGAACTTGCAAAGGTTTATTAGTATCTTCAGGATTTTGCAATTCCCAACCCAGACTTGTGCAGTGACCTGTACAGCACTTTGCCACCATCCATATGAACAATCAGTTTTAACAGACCTTAACAACAGTGGTGCAAGCTAGACGGCATTGGAAATAGTGAAGCAGAAAAAATACTTACTTGGTACATATAAATGCAAGGTTCCTTGGGAAATATGACTGTGATACAAAGTCTGCAGGAAACCTGCCTGTATTTGGCAACATTTTAGATGATGATGTTTTGAACATGTTTGAATGAGGCACTAGAAATTGAGTCTGCACATAGTAAAATTAGCACCATATGAAATGTGTAGTCTCTGTATATGTGTTTGGAGTTACATAGTGCTGGATGTGATGAAGACATAGATCCTGGCGACAAACGAGGTGAAGGTTCCCTTCCTCAGGAGCTTCATCTCCACGTCTATTAGGAAGTCTTTGGGCTCGCGGACCTGTCTCTGCAGGTAGACTGCGCCCGTGAAGCTGTTCAGCTTACGGGTGCTGAAGTAGCCCTCCCCGTTGCCTTTAGTGATGCCGATGACGATGTGGTCGCCAGAGTAGGCGGGGGAAGGTCCAATACGGAAGATCTGGGCCGGGATGATAATGTTGGTCTTAAAGCTGAGCTGGTAGTACGTGATTCGCACAGGGGAGTTCTGACAGTCTAAGGAGTTGACGGGACAGCTGGTCCGCTCACAGCGTCTGAAAATAAATCAAAGATGTTTAGAGGCTTGATACTTGAATATATTGAAAGACTTCATACTGGGATATTAAAGGCAGTTTTGCAAGTGCATTTTAGTTGTAACAGGTTCTTAGAAAGATGTTTTAATTAGATAAGCATAATTTAAAATAAATTGTGTGAAAGGCAATGGTCACACTGAGGTAGGCACAAAGGCAGTCAGGTTTCCTAAAATAGAAGATACGAGTGAGAGAAGGATCTGGATTTCTCCACATACTCCCCTCAGAGCATCTGTTCAAGGTCAAGCAACTAAGTGTTTTCTTACACACACACAGGTGTTTCCTCACAGAATCACAAATACTTTGGACACGTGTAATTGGTAAGTTGAACATGAGATCAGTCACATCATCTGTAAGTGCACCACACTTGTCTCATAGTCATAACTCGAAGTTATGACTATGAGACTCCATTTTTTAGCACTGACAGCTGACAGCTGACTCTTCAATTTGCTGAGGACATTCTGAACTGAGATCTTCAACTCGTGCCCTGCCAAGCCGACAGGCTGGACATGCCTCAGCTCCAACCTGCCAGGCAGGCGGGATTTGGACAGTGACGCTCCTGTGGCAGGACTCCATCAACTGATTTTTGCTACACCACCATTCATTCATGAGTTTTTTACAACCAGCTTTAGTTTTCAAACACCAAGTGTGGGTAGAATATGAGTAAATTATAAGGCAAGAACAGAAGAATCTTGTTAACTAATTCTGTTTAATACATTAACAATAATTGTTTCAGTCTTCATCTGCTAAGTAAAACAATAACCTGTATAAAGAGCTAGCTGGTTTTCTTTCTAACATTTATAAGTGGTTTCAAAGTGTTTGAAAAGGCCATCTGGAACTGTAATTCTAAGCTAGTGAAAAGAAATCAAGCTCTGCTGAAGGTGTGTGATGCTGGGGAAGGGTTTGAGCTATGCCTAACTTGGACTCATAGGGAAGGTACCTACAAACAGGCCTGGTAGAGACAAAAGTGTACCTGAGAGCCCTCATTGACACTATGAGGGGGAAAGAAGCCATGCCCACCTCAAATGCCAGGAGAGGGCGGGTGCCTGAGAGACTGTCCTACTTTTCTATCCCCATGATAGATCCATAAGCTCGAGGCCTCAATTTGGCTACACTGAAAGCTGTAAGTTCTTCAAAGAGACCGGGCCTAGAGAGAGCCGGTCCTATGAAGCCGTCCATGATGGCGACATCAAGTTGGCTTCCACTGTTTCTGGTCACCAGAAACGCTTAATCAACGCAGCAAGAAAATGCAGCAACACACCAACTTAAAGGAATGACCCTGCAGAGAAAAGGGATTAAGAGGAACAATGTGCAATAATAGAGATGGAGTCCCAGCTGGGAGATCAGGGAGAAGAATCCCAACATTCCACAGCAGAGGAACCCGAGTTATGGATAGACATTGGCTGCTCGTCTCCTGATCCCAGATGAAGAGACCCAGAGACAAGAAAGTGTTCATTGCACTTTTCCAGTGTCACTTATCACTACATAAAACATCTGGTTGGTGTAGATCCATACACTTCGCTGTTTAATAAATGCCAAGGAATCAATACAGGTATGTTTCAGTATCACCTCTCTCCTTTGCTTATGTGTTTGATTCTCTCTTCAGTCAGAAGGTATATTTCTGATCTGATCCTGTGTAGCAGATAAGATACTGTGGGGAAAAAAACAGATGCAACTGGAAACATGCATGTGATTTGATGATGAAGGACTGCTTCTAGGAAATGTACACCTATTAGCATCACTACATGTAGCATTGCTTGTCACCATCACTGCTTCCTTCTGTAAAGATTCACTGCAAACTTGAAATGGGCACCGAACGCACAGGGATTCAGTGCCAAGGGAGAAAAGCAGGCATCTTCTAGTGGCTGCTTACAGGGATTTTCCAGTCTGTATGCTGCTGCTCTGCGACTGCTTATCCATCACACATCAGAATTTACTGCTTGGAGTAACTCTTGCCCAAACATAAGTGTTTTGGAAGAGGTTCCAGTGAATCACAGGGTGGCACTAAAGCAGACCAGGAGGCATTTTAATCTCAGCCGCCTGTCCATAGATGCCAAGTGTACTCATGAGTGAAAGATGTCTCTTCATGCTGAGCCAGGCCATGTCTCACTGAGGTTAATTCTCAGTCTCTTCATAACATTGATAAGACGCCTCCCGTTGACGAGTGTGTGTGTGTGTGTGCTGTTTCTGTCCAGTGGAGCATAGAGCAGGGAGAGCTGCAGAGACGGCCCCGGGAAGCACCGAGCTGATCAAAACCATCTGACTTCACCGAACTGCTCGATGGGAGTCGTGCTCAGTTGCCAGCCAGCCTCTGCAGCTGCCACAGGCTCTCGGATAACAAGGCCCTTCTGTGCAGTGCACTGCACTGTAAGGACACGGATGTACAATAGTTCTCATTAGAGGAGCACAGACTGAGAGGAACTAAAGGGAAATCTTGCCCAGGATAGTGCAAAAATAACCAGAACATATGTTATTGGTCTGGTCTTTGCAAAGGCTTAACTTGATTGTACTGTGACGAGGTCTGACACAAAGTCGGATAAGAAAAGCATGTTAAAATGTGAGATTTTAAAGATGCTGAGAGATAAATATGACTCACGCGTCTGACACCTTCTTGTAATTGGGAGGGCAGTTAAAGGAGAGGCATCTGAAGCCTCCCTGTAGGTTATAGCAGGTCTGTCCAAATGAACAGTTGTGGGTACCAGTTGTGCATTCGTCAATATCTGGAAAAAAAAGGTTAAGAGGGAAAAATCTCACTGCCAGTGTTTGTTTTTTAGATACATTCCAAACACAGAAATATTTTGTTGAAATGTATTTATTCATATACTGTACTTCATTTTCAGGAAAAGGTTTAAGAGAGTTTGACAAAACAACCGTAACTCTAGGTCCAACAGCACAGATCAGGTTTGAGCGCAGTTGCAGTTGCTTAATTTCACTTATTTTAAACTTCAATTTAGAAGATGGATATCACTTTTGTCTATTCATTATACTATATGCAGGAGTCGGGTAGGTAAGGTAAAGGCAGGTAAAACTTCAGATAAGCTTCATTTGTGTAGCACTCTTTTACTTCCAAGTGCTTTCCAGGAAAAAAAATCAGTTCACCCAAAAATCCAGATATTGTTGTTTTTGCATTTCTGTTTGTGTACATATTAGGTGATTTTTTTTAGATCCAGGCTAGTTGTTCCCCCACTTTCTAGTCATAATGCTAAGCTAAGCTAAGCTAATCCCCTTCTGGCTGTACTGTACCTTCATATTTAGTGTACAGACTAAAGTTCAGGAACCTTCCCTAGGACAAAGGTTCCTCCAGCACGTTATGATTTGCATCTCCACAGCAGGGAACAAAAATTTATTCTTTTATTGTAGTAACATAACAAAACAACACCTTGCTCAGCTGGTTTTTAGAAGGCTGTGTGAAATGCTGGGTGATATCTGACCAATCAGCAACATGCTGAACTTTCAGTACCACCCACTGACCAGGGAGTTTTTTGGGAGAACTACTGTATCTGGAACTAGATTTAAACCCCAGCTCTTCTAATTGAAACGCAGGTAGAGGAACTAAGTTCTACAAAAGATTCCTGGTCCTGGGGAAAAGCCTCCTTTGTGGAAAAGGGGCTAAAATTATTCCTTTTAGGATTTCCCATCTCTGTGACAATGAGTCAACAGTATCTGCTCATGGAGATCATATGAAATGATTGAAAGATCTGTGCAAAGCTAGGAAGTTGGAACTGTGTTGATTGAAAATGTTGATTTAAGGGACATGTGGTGCTGCTTCTCACATTAGTCCTCTTGATTCTTTTAAACAGGCTTTCATTACATTTTTGAAATTAGTTTACACACACAAGAAACATAAAAACGTCTGAAGACTGTTAAGAGTCTTTCTGGCAGGCACAATAAGAGTCAGTTTAGGTGTATCCTTAGAATGACTCGCAAATAAACAAGTAATGGCATATTGCAGTGTAATTAGTATCATAAATGAATGCACCGATGAATTTAACTGTGCACTGTACAAATACTGTATGCTCACTCAGGCCTCACCTCTGCAGGCGTGCCCATTGGCAGATATAGAGTATCCATGAGGAGGACAAGCACACCGGTAGCTGCCTGCTACGTTGACACACTGGAAGGCACAGAGGTTCCCGATGCTCTGGGAGCACTCGTCAATATCTGTTAAAAACACACACACACTCACCTCATCAGTCATTAGAGCCTGGTGTGAAAGTCAGAGGCACATTCAGATAAAGCCCGTAGTACTATACATTTTCTGTATGTGTGTGTGGTCGTCTCTTGTGTCACTGAGTTTTCCTGTCTGGGGGATTAGCCACAGCATCATCCCAGACAAAATAAAATCTGTTACTGATGATGTGACTCATCAGTCTAGACTCAGCAGCCATTACAAACATCATTAGGTGCATCAATGGATGTTACAGTTAATGTAACAAACTTTCCATCAGTAGTGCAGATACTATTCTCATCTCTGGTCTCATTTCTGTGATGATATTTGGACTTATAATAGCTGTATTGCTTTCCCAACTAATCTGAAATGTACACCTCGACTGATGCGACCAAGCTGCCTGTATCATGGTTTTGACATAGTCTGTTTTGGCCTTTTCCTTGTGGAAAACCTATTTCTGTGTTGATTGTTTTTTCATCCATCAAACTCATGGCATGCAGCACGGGCTTTGGGTTGTTCCACTGCAACTGCAGAGCACCAAAGTGCAAAACCTCGAGGTTATGGGTATAAAACAGATATTGTCCCTATTGACTGGTGTAGTATTTACAGATGCAAATAGTCGATGTTTTTGTGGCCTTTTTCAGAAAGACAATCTGTCACATAAAAAAAGTTTATTTTAAAGGTTGTTTCATAAAATTTAGATTTTTGTGTTCATTTAAAGATAGTGTGATTTTAAAAACGGTTCAGCTGTTTTTACACTACAGATTTCACTCAAAAGGGGGGAAAACAATAACCAAAACATACAAAAAAACAAATCAGTATCAGCCAAATTATTATTTTAAACATCAGTATCAGCCCAGAATTTCAGTGCATACCCAGTGTTAATATTACTTTCAGATTAGTTGTTGTTCTCCTATCTCTGCCTGGTAATCTGGATAGAAAAAGTACCTTCACAGGTGTGTCCGTCCTCCTTCAGGTAGTAGCCTTGGCGACAGTAGCACTGGTATGAGCCATAGATGTTAGCGCATTCGTGGCTGCAGGGATTTTTGTCACATTCATTTATGTCTAATCACAGAAGAGAAAAGAAATGTTCAAGATATGTTCCCCAATTTCTTTAAGCCTAAGTTATTCAGCAAAAAAATGAACTTATCACTGAGTGTTCTCTGCCATCACTAGTCTATCTATGGTACTGGTTCGTCCTGGCGTCAAATGTGTGTTGACAATTTCCTAGAACTGTTACCGTGCTGTGGTTTTTATCCACTTTCATCAAACAATATAGTGTATTTGTTGGGGACTATTTTGAGCTATTTTCATATTTGGTCCTTCAGTGAGTATTTTTGGCAGCAGGACACAGCAGATTGTTGAAATGGAAAAAAATGATAAAAGGTAAGAATGAAAACTAAAGATTTTCATACTGTACATTATCACCTGGTTTCTAATGCTCAAGAAACAGAAGAAGCATCAAGTATCTGGAACAAATCAATCAGAGCATTAATCAAAACCTGATCCTGTTGCTGAGTTAAGATTTTATAATAAACTTCTGGATTGTGCACAGAAACATTCACAATTTGATTAGGTTTCCTTCAGTAACAGCTGTGACAAGCTGAGCGTAATGTGCATCACGCTCCTGGTCAGCTTTGCTCTTTGAAGCACAACCAAGTCTTCAACACACCGATGACTGATGCCACCTAAACCTGGAAACCATTATGCATGCAGCAGCTGCTTCCCAGAGATGGAGACTAAATTAAATTCCTGCAGAAAACAGTTTTTACTGATAACAAAAGACTTACAAAGAACATATATAAACCATTTTCTATCAGTATATAAAATATATAATCCCTAAAGTCTGTGCAAAATCTGCATTCTCCCCACAGGCTTACCTCTGCAGTTACATTCCTCAAAAAAATAACACAGCCTGACTGAACAAGGTGGCATTTAAATTCTGATGTTAGAGAACAAAAAAATCTAGCTTACCTTCACAGTTCTTGCCATCAAATGCTAGGGAGAAGCCAGCTGTGCATGAGCAGTGGTAGGAGCCTGGGGTGTTTTCACAGGTCTGGGAACACAGCCTTCCAGGATAGCGCCAGCACTCATTTACATCTGTCAGAGCAGGAGAAGGAGCTATTAGACCGCAGACACATACCTCAGGGTGACTAAGGACTGAACGCCAGGTCTCATTCAAACACACCAACTGATTTTAAAATGACTTTGTCACCCTCTTTGCTTATTTGTCATCTTCCTGATTTTTTACTTTTAATTACTTTTTTTTCTTTTTCTGAAGAGCACTTGGGTTCTGCAGCAGGACAATGATCCAAAACACACCAGCAAGTCCACATCTGAATGTCTTAAAAAAAACTAAATGAAGGTTTTCGAGGGTTTAGGGGGCAATTCCTTTTTCACATAGGGCCATGTAGGTTTGGATAGTTTTTTTCTTAATAAATAAAATCATCACCTAAAAACTGCATTTTGTGTTTATTTTGGTTATCTTTGCCTAACATTTAAATTTGTTTGATGATCTGAATAATTTAAGTGTGACAAATATGCATAAAAATAAAAACTCAGGAAGGGGGAAAACACTTTTTCACACCACTGTATATATACATAATAAAATAGGTCAAATGCTTTTTACCTTTGGTTTTTGAGTTGGTTATTTTTTTAATCAAAATGTAATGGAAGCAGGGAAATTCTGCACCATCTGGGCATCATGCTTACCACTTAGTTAATGTCAACCCAGAATACACAAAGTTAGCGCCAAGTAGAAAGAAATTATCAGTGAGCAGGTCCCAGACCGTCAGTGGACACAGGAGCCTCACTCACACTACTAACCTTAGCATAAAAACATTAGCACATATCAAATTTCCCATTACAAATATACTTTAAGAGCAGAAATTATGTGCACTGTTTCATTTTTTCATTCATTCATCATGATACCATGAGACACCATGATATACCATCTCATGAGATACGATGCGATGCAATACGATATGATAGACTTTGTTCCCTTGGGGAAATTTTTCTTTGCCTGGTGTTGTTACGGTGCTTGAAGTAAATTTTCAACTTGAGTAAAAATGTTGCAGTGGTACTTCTGCTTGTAGTGGGGTACATTTCACGTATTTGCACTTTTAGTATTGATGTAATTCAGAAATCTGTCAGTACTATCTTGATGGATTTTAGAACACAACTTTCTCTTCCTCCTCCACACGCTGGTGCCACTGCCTTCTCCTCCTCTTCCTCCAACATTCTTCTTCTTGTTCACCTCTCCCTGCAGAAGTTTAATCTATCCAGTGACAGCTACAAAAAGCGGGTATTTCATACTAACACTAAAATTGTTAATTTCAGCACATACTGTAGTTCAATATATTAAAATGACCAGATATATTAGATGTAAACTTAAACAGCAAAGAATAAACTCTATCAAATTACATATTTTTTCATGTCTTAATGCTGAGCTTTAGTCCCACAGACTTCCTCTATATTAGGCAGCTCTGGCTTAAAAAAATGTTTGAACGACTAAACCTCCAACCTGCTCGTCATCATTTCACAGGCCTGACACGATAATACGTACCAGTGCAGACTTTGCGGAGGGCGTCATACTGGTAGCCCGTCTGACAGTCACAGCGGTAGCTGCCAGGGAGGTTGTGACAGATCTGGCCCACGGCACAGCGGTGTGTCCCCATCTGACACTCATCAATGTCTAGACAGGCAGAGAGAAAGATAAAGCACCACAGCAGTGACCCACCCTGCACCTGACTGGGTCTTAATGTTAAACACAGACAAGCTCCTACTCACACCAGCAGACACAGTGTGAACACAAACACTACAGATGTGCTCATCAGGTCCTTTTGGTCCAAATCTTGACCTGAATACTTTTATATTTAGCATCTGGTGATACTGATCTGCTCTGATACTTAAATTGACTTAAACAGTTCACTCCAAACTTTGTGATTGCTTAAGCCAATAGAAGCTAACAATCACCCCTCACCTCACGCTGTTCAAATGACAATCAACCAAGACAGGGAATGACAGGAACTATAAATAACTTCTTTGATCCCCCAAAATTGGTTTTACTGTTGTATTTGGTTGCTGAGAGGTAATGTGAACAATTAGCTGAGAGTTAAAATTATATACTTCACATTTATTCATATGATCATATATTTCTGAATGTCATCTTTTTAATTTGACTTAAGTCTCACACGCTCCATGCTGTTGTGTTTAAGAGTCGAATCTCACCGACACACTTGGCTCCGTCAGGGCTGGAGTGGTATCCATGGCTGCACATTACGACTTTCTGCTGACATGTGTAGGAGCCCACTGTGTTGATACAGTTAAATCCTGAGCTGCATGGACCACTCAGGCTGCTGCACTCATTTATGTCTGCAGAAACACAGAGAGAGAGAGAGAGAGAATCAAGCCTCAAGACAGCTGAAAAATTACAGTTCCACAGGAGAGTGATTGTTAGGAGGTTTAATGCTGATTGACAGCTCTACCTAATTCCTGCCAGTAATTTTAACAGAACAGTTATGGAATTGTGTATTTACTTGTTGACTTGTTTGCAGCAATCATGCCTTGTTAGCATATAGTGTTTCCAATACTCGGCCAGCCATGTCAATGAAGTGGATTAAGAACTATAGGATCATGGATGGTGGACAAAATAACAGAAATATAACAAAAAAAGACTTGAGCTGGACTGAATGAAGTAGTGATGACTAATAATCACAATGTGAACTGACAAAGCACTTTAAGGAAAGTAACAAGAAAAGTCAACCTGTGCTTAAATGGAGCTTAAAACACACAGGTTTACACTTGTAGAAGGCCTAAGGAAGCGTCCACCCTCAGTGACAGACCTAGTGATGGGACTTGCTGTGCCGAGGCTTCGGAGCGTGTGTCGAGTAATCTAGGGAATTGTTTGCGAAGCGTGTATCGAAGCTTGCTTCGATGACGTATGTGATGACGTATGAAGCCTCGCTAGTGGGACGTACCACGTGAGTGGTTCAGAAAGTGGTTATTCATTAAAATGAATGAATATGTTTTCCCACGCTACAAAAGCACATTCACCACCTCATAACTCAAGTTAACACAAGCACATTCACTCTCACCCCGTTTTTTTTAATTACACTTTCCATTGCAACCATTGTAATTTCAAAAATGTATAGTTTAAGTCTCAGAGAAATACACACATGTTAATATTATGTAGATTTATTCAGTTCAGTTAAGAAAGTATACACAAACGACTAATGTAATAGCTTGACACACAAACGAAAATACTTAGTTCCTGGCATTATTCCCATGCCAAGCTGTGGCAAGACAGCATTAAGAGCATTATCTGCTTGTCTTACAGTCTTTGACCAGCAAGGGGGTTTGTGTGCAGATGAAGCCAGAGATGAAGCCTCGAGAAATGAACCATTTTGCGAACCAAGTGGCTGCGATGCTTCAAGACTTCATTAGGGCTTCATCTCGCCATCACTAGACAGACCTGTGATGTATGTGCAATCACCTGCTGGAAGTCATTAAGACTGATGACTATTTTGCTCTGCGTGGCTGCTTATCATTAGAGCTATATTGGACACTTTTATGATTTCAGGAGGACCCATGGGTGAACATTCAGAACAAGACACCTCATGATATTCCCTCATTCCAAGATGATAATGTTCTCATACACACTGTTAAACAATTTGTAAATCATTTAAAGAAAAATTGGTTGTCATTTGTTAAAGCCATGCAAAGACAGTTGCAAAGATGGTTTTAATGAGAGTTAAATGTCAGACTGTTTCTTGGAGTGTTGCAAAAACACGCTGAAGTCCACACACCACGTGGTTACCAGACAACTAGTAGAAAATATCTAACAATTTAGATACTACGCCAAACCAAGAAATAATCCACCATATAACCACAATTAAATATATAGTTTTGTGTATAATTTTTTAACACCATTTTTGGGACAGATTTCCTAGATTGCCTGGAAATGTGCCAACAAGCTAAATTTCCATTTATGCTCCCATGATATTGTTTTTTCTGGAAGTGGATTTAACAGTCACGTCACTCATCAATTCTGCTGCACCCAAGTGGCAAGAAAACTTCTTTCTTGTGTACCTTGCTATAGTGTGAGGTACAGGTGTACTTCAGGGCCCTGTGACATCAGTGTTGGCAGTGGTTCCGGGTGCAACAACCACCATGCTGTGCCCCAAACATGCTTCAAGCTTTCACCCAGAGAGAACAGTTCAGTTTTGCTTGTGAATATGTCTTACATAATCCTAAACTAAGTTGTTTAAGAAATTTAGCATACAACAAATTGGATCACACACAACTCAAAACATGTGATGAATGGGGGGTGTTAGGAGGGGCCCAGCATCTCATGTTACCCCTCGAGACCCACCTAGTGGGTTAATCCGGCCATGGCGTGACAGCAGGACAAGGAGCACTGGATCTGTATTGAAGCTAAAACTGACCATACGCTTTTTTTTAGCTACTTAATGGTCATGTGTTGTGAGTTTCAATTAGCAGAGAGGAGTCTTGACAGTGTCTCACCAATACAGTTGCCATGAGCATCCTGTGTGAAGCCGCTGATGCACTTGTGTTTTGGATTACACAGGAAGGAGCCCACTGTGTTCTCACACACAAATCCCACACCACAGTTATGGGTCCGCAGCACGCATTCGTCAATGTCTGTAAAGGAAGAACATAAATGTAATGAGTCATCTTGACTATTTCATTCAGTTGTAAATCTGCTGTCGACTCTCTGAGCTTCCAGTTTGTTAACAGTACAGTAGGTGGCACTGTGGCTCAAGCCCAGAAAAAACATGTGCAGCATCCCAGAAACGTCCACTGCAGGAAAAATTCCCCTCCGATGAAAATATGACTTGTTCCAACTCTGCAATTAACAGAAGTTGAACCAAACTTCTTAAATGACAGTTATTGAATCTCATGAGCGATGGATGGAGTGTAAATGGAAGATTTGTTCTTTTGTGTCGTGAGCCCGTTTTCTCTCAGGAGTTCACTTTATATCGGGTCCTCTGAGATTCGTCTTGTGGTACACAGGTGGAAGGTCTTAATTTGAGTTTTTCCCCAGCAATCATCATCAGAGGGATAGATAGCCGACGTCACAGCAGAGAGCTCACCTTTCTTTCATGCAGCCAATTAGTTTTTCCCCTGTTGGTTGGTCGACTAAATATTACCTTCATTATCTAGCTACATTGATTAGTCCTCCCTGGTGCCAAGAGCCGATGACACGAGCCACAGATCTTCAAAGTGCTTTATCACCCGCGCAATGCTGCCTTTCAACAACGGTTTCTGGGTGATTATCTTGTCACAAACTGAACCTGAGCATCTGCTGAAGCACAAACATGACTACTGGGCCAAAGAACATCAGCATAAATCTTAATGGAGCCTGGCTGACTGAACAGACTCATGACCACAGACATGTAATTCACTAAGAATCTCACAACGAAAATGGTTCCAAACTATCTGATTTGATTTTACACATTCCTTGGAGGATTTGCAGAGATTTCTGTAACTAATGTTGATTATAATAATCTAAACAGCGACTGTGGGGGGAAATGAGCTGTCTAAATACATCCTGCTTCTGTTAAAGGGCCTCAGTCGAAAACAACTGTCTCCCATCAATAATGCCAGAACACTCCAATAGCCTAAGCACCCCTTCATGATGTACTACACCGCAGTCTCATCTTCAGGCATTTGTGAATTCTAAAGGAAGCCTTTAAAGACTAATTATTTTAGGTTTGCAACAATACAATTACAATGAGCAATAGAGGGGAGTTTAATGATAAACACTGAGCCAGAATAAAATGTGTGTGCAGGCTTGTGTGTCTACATTACACAGGTGATGGTTCTGTTGTTGGTTGTTGGATCCTCTATAAATCGCTGTGAGACTGTAAACACTGAAAATCACACTTCAACACAAACAAAAGCCTCAACCACATTTAAGTGCCATGTTGTATTACGAAGTAGAAATACTCGTTACAGTACGTTCTCAACATGAAGGCTTCAACTATAAGTTTAAATCAGTCTTATGGGTTTCAGCTAAATGTATTACAGCACAATATTACTAGGAATGACATAGATATTGGGCAATTGTGAAGGATATATTGAACTTTTACTGTGAAGGAGTCACAGGAAATGCAGCGTATTTTCCCAGTAGGTCAGCGCTGACCTCTGACATAAAAAAGAACTCTGAGACTTTATATTAAACCACACTTGCTGTTTCCACAGGTTTCACCAAATTAGCCAGAACTGAAATCTTAAGGATTATTTTGGTGCTTTAGGCATATTTTAACCATATTTATTGTCCATAATGATGATCTTTCACTGACTTTAATCAATGCAGAATACAACTACTTTATAGCAAAAGGAATTTGATGTAAAAACCACACACATTTAATTGCGCTTTTGTCTGGTGAAAGGTTTGTGTAGAAGTTGTGTGGTTTTTGTGTTACCCTCCTGCTTTTATACCACTAAAAGAAGCTAAAAATCCTGTACTGCACATTAAAGAAGACCTTCTCAGCTTTTCCACTGACTACTTTGGTGGTTCTGGAAATGACTTCTGGGTAAATTGGCTTAATGAAATACATCAGGACCAATGAACTCACCCTCGCAGACACTGTTCCTCAGCTGGTAGCCTGCAGGACAAGTGACCCGCAGTTCGCATACAAATGAACCCACTGTGTTCACACAGCGCTCACTGGACCGACAGCTGTGGGTGTTGGTCACGCACTCGTCCACATCTGCAGAAGAAGAACAACGGTGACTGTGTGTAAAATGACAGGGGAGAGAGGGAGACAGTCAGAGGGCGTATGATTATGAGGTGGAGGTGAGGCAGAATCTCAGTACATGTTGATGAAAACATCTTCTTTCCCTCAAACTGGCCCTGAGAGTCACTGAGTGAGTCAGCAGCAGATGAACGTCAGCAAAAAACTACTTAACACTACTAACAAAGGAAGTCATTCTTATGTCTAGGAGTTTGCAGCACAACAGGACATATTTTGCTTTAACATTCAGCTGAAAACACAAACGCCATGTTTGTGCAAAGAGAAAAATGGTCTTTGTAGATCTTCATAAATGTTCTAAAGCCTCTGAGCCTCTGTTTTGTTTGTGGTGTTACTGAAGATTAATCGATATTTTTGTATTAAAAATAGCTCAAACTGCTCTGTGTAATGTGAAAAGGTCATTTATAGTGACGAACCCACAGAGAGTACAAGAAGCAGCGCTAATTAGTTGCTCTGGACCAAAGACATTTAAATTTGGGTTTAAGAAGTTTCAGCTTTTACTTGGTGCTATGTACACCTAAATATGTTAAACAACACAGACAATAACATGTAATATATCTTGTATTATATAAGGATTAAATCAACATACACTATATTGTCAAAAGTATTGGAACACCCCTCCCAAATGAATGAATCCAGTGCACAAAGCAAAGTCCATAAGGACATGGATGAGCAAGTTTGGTGTGGAGGAACTTGACTGGCCTGCACAGAGTCCTGACCTCAACCCTTTTACATACAACAATTTGGAATGAATTCAGAGGTGCACAGAAACTGCATCAGAGAAATGCATCAAAACTAAATGGGAGGAGTGGAAGTTTTTAGACTGGACAAGTTAATCACCAGAACGTAACTCAACTGAACATGCATTTCACCTGATGCAGAGGAGATTGCAAGGGAAAAAAGAAAACAGTTGAAAGGGGCTTCAGTGAACCCATGGAAAAGTAAATCAAACAAGAAACCAGCAGTTTAAATCAATAAATAAATGTCAAAAAGTCACTGGCTCGATGCACTTATTGCAAACATGCGATTTGCAACCAAATAAAAAGTTTAATTGACTTAAAATTACTGTACAACTATTTGTCCCTATGCTTTTGCACACCTTAATGTATTGAGGCGTACATAGCATCAAATACAAGTCATTGTATCCATCACATGATCTTAAACACAAATGTCTTTGGTGTAAAGCAAAAACAAATTGTTCTTCCAGTGCTTTAAGAGGGGACTGTATTTACCTAAAGCTGCACTTCCACTGACCCCCACAGAGCATTTTTTTGTCTGTCAGGTCACTGTTTTGTTGTTGTTGTCATCCGCAACTAATGTTTTGGTACAATCTCTTTTCCAGATGCAATAGGGAGCTATTTTCAGCACTCAACAACAGACGGCGTTAGAAACTAGCTAGTGAACACAGTGGAGCACTGAGCAACTATTATTATTATTATACTCAAGAGGTAAAGATCAAACTAAAGCTACAAGAACAGTGAATGTTGGACTTTGTGACACAAGATATTTTGTGTATTGGCGACCTGTCCAGGGTGTACCCCGCCTCTCGCCCGATGACAGCTGGGATAGGCTCCAGCACCCCCCGTGAC
>JAUMHL010000025.1:1183578-1204014 GCA_032362345.1 Sandelia bainsii | reverse complement strand
GGGATAGGCTCCAGCACCCCCCGTGACCCTTACGAGGACAAGCGGTTAAGAAAATGGATGGATGGATGGATGGATATTTTGTGTTGCATTGTGTTGGGCGGCTGGGTTCACAATCACTGTTACCTAATGATAGAACAGTGATGATAACCACTTCACTGAAAATGCACTGGTCGGACACTGACTGGGCTTTTCAACCAACAGAGTAACAGTTCTGATCTCGCTTGCAAACCAAGTTCTGAGCAATCCGACAAAAAATAGGTTGGTTTGGAACATAGACTCCTGGTTCCCAGTGAGAACCAGATGGTTGACAGATGTTGGCAACATTCGCACCATGAATATCAATGTACTAAACCTGCAAAAGCAGCAAGAAAAATTTGCAGAATGGAGAAGAAGTGTGTTCCCTGGTCATCTGAAGAAACTCAACTTTTAGAGTTGGCCCTTCTTTAGCCATAGTCTGGATCAAATCATTAATAAGATGAAGAAGTTGGCACTGGTGTTGAAGTGTTGATTCTGTGGAAAACATCCATATCTGGCTCATCACATAAAATGTCATTTTCACTGATAGCTGTTAAATATAAGTTTCTTCCTTTTGGCCAAGAGACCAAGGATGTGCTTTTAAAAATCTGATTCATATGCAGTGACAGAAAAAATAGCTGTTCTTATTTAGTTGGACTAAATGAAGATTTGTTTTAGTCCCAGTGATACTGCACACATTACCCTCACAGAATGTGTCCTGGAGTGTTTGGCAGGCCACTGTATCAACTTGGACAGTGACTGCTTTGTAAATCCCAAGTCAAATTTAAAATATCAGGTCTTGGCAACAGCTAAGTGATGTCTTGCTTGTTATGCTTGTTTGTGTGAAATTAAATCCACAGTTGCAAGCCTTTAAATCTTTATCAGTCAAACAGCACCCCAGCTGGTAAACAGGCACTGTTGATTTATGATGCAGCTCATGCTGAGACAGTGGATCCTCACTCTGCTGTTGATCATCTTTATCAAACTTCCGCATTCCCTTATCATGCATCGCAGTGACTGGCCGATTAGCCGGGTGAGCTGATAGGGCTGGACTGGATCGGTGTGTGTGTGTGTGTGTGTGTGTTTCTGCATGACTGTGTCCATGCAGAAAATGTGGCAGACATCCAGATTTGAAGATCACCCCTAAATGTGGCACGTTTCACAGGAAACCAGGCAAAAAGGTCCAGTGTGTCTGAATGAAGGAGTCCAGGCTGAAAAACTAAAAGCTAGAACAAGAGGAGAACATATCCTCCTGCGTTGCCCTCGTGTCTGTTTCAGTTCTTCCCTCGACTTTCAAAGCATTTGCCACGGGGAATTTGAATGAACTGTGTGCCTTACAGCACAGTCCCACAGGGAGCAGGAGCAAGAAAAACAATGACCTGAGGTTTTTGGCGTGTACCTGGTGTGAGTAACATCCTGCAGCTCTTTTCCTGTAAGGTTATTCACCTCAGAAAAACTACACAAGCATCACCTCTCAAAACATAGAACATAGTTGTATTATTATGTGAAGCCTCTGTGGAGCTGCAGCAGACTCATTCATCTTACTCACTAATATTAGCAATTTTCTTTTTTGACATTGTAACACTGGAGCCTATAGGACACATGCTATACAGGCAGGGCTAACATACTGCACTCTTGCCTTCATAAACATCGGTTGTGTGTGTTGTAGGGAGGATATTTCCAGGGGCAAATCCCACAGAGTCCACCCCATCCTCTGGGCCCAGCTCTCTGTCAAACCCAGGGATGGGTTAGGGGACTATTTCCAATGTTTGCATATTGCCAGTGGTGCAGAAAGTCGCCTTCTCCTTTCACCGCAGGGCTCTGGTGGCCAGCACTATTTCCAGTGCATCATTTGAGGAGGGAAAATAGAAAAATAAAAGCAAAAGTGCCTATTACCTCAAGGTCCCTGCATTCCCTGACTGGTGCCTGGGGACAGCCACATTATACAGTTGTGAGCAGTGAAGTGATCCATGTCAAGGTGGAAACAAAGAGTCTATTTTTGAGAAATACAGATGCTTAGTTGAACCGAGAATGGAGATAGCAGAAGATTTCTATCAAGTGACCAGGGGGAGGCTGTGCACAGAGAAGCCTCCCCAGTCTGACAAGCAGCACCATTAGGCATGGAAGAAAACACACACCCTGTTGTTCCTACACACTGGACCCAGCAGACAAATTTTTGAAAAGTTAAAGCTGCGGTAGATGAAGTCAGACTTGGCTTGTTTGCAGATTTGGTTTGAGACAGGAGGGTTAGGGTTACACAGATGTAGACTGGTGGGACTCATATGCAAACAATGAACTCTGAATTTCTTAATTTTCAATGAATTCTGGGATGTTTATGTTTGTTGTGTATTTTGATTCTGATCTAAATGTGTCAGCTTGTGAAGACTGCGTAAAGTCCCTCCACAGCCACCTCCACAGGTGTTTTCACTTATTCCCTGATAGGATGTTCCATCATCAGGACTGTGTGGGCGTGTTCAAACTGCTTTTGATTGACATCTCCTTAACCAGGGACACATTAGCCACTAGGCATAACGACGCTTGATCAAGACAGAGCAAATGTAGATGCAGGTGTGGAGAAGGGAATGAAAGAATGCAAAGGAGATGCAGAAGAACTGCAGGAGAAAAGTGGAAATCTTTAGAGCCGGAGGCTGAAAAATGTGCTAAACTCCCAGACACATTTGCTGCTTTGGCTGCTAGCACCTGTTGTACATTCACACCACCACCCCTAATCTGCAGCAGGTGTGAGAAATGCAGTCAGAGCTGAGTGGTAGAGGAGAAAGTGACAGACAAAATCTTTCTGCAGAGGAACAGCAGAACAGAGACGCAGGGAGTCAATGTGTAGGAGATGTTGAAGAGGTAGCAGTAACCATATGTATAACAGCAGTTTCCTCCAACTACCTTATGCTACTATCATAATATCTAGTTGCAGGGAGATAACTAATGTTAGGTAGACGAAAAAAATGACATTCAACATAAGAGTATGGATCGGGCCACATATTTCTATCTGAACCCAACCCAAGGCCGAGAGTCTGATGGCCAAACCCAACTCGACAAGCATATCTGTGAGGCAGGAGGGAAGGCAGTCGGCAGTAGTCTACAAAACCCCGGGTTGGTGGTTTGCTTCCCTGTTCCTACCTAATTCCTGGCCACATGTCGAAGTGTCCATTGGACAAGACACTGAACCCCAAACCCTTGGCACCTCAAAGCGGCAGCCTGTCCACAAAGACCTTCTCCAAGCGGATCGATAAATTATCAATTATTATTATTATTATTATTATATTTGTAGTTCATGTCCGAACCCAACTTGAACCCAGTACAGTTAAGTTTGTGCTGTGTTAATAAACCAGAAACAACATAGCCACCTCATCATTTTAAGTGTCAATAGTGCTTTAAATTAGACTAAAGAAAAAGTATGGACCCATGTAGTCCAGTTTTTGTGAAGTGAAACATTTAGGCTACAAGTGCAATTATGCCTGTTAAGCCTAAAGTATGACGTACATTGCCAAACCCTCTCTATCATTACTAAATAGCTAGTTATTCTTTTTAGGTATAGTTAGGAGATGTTTCATTGTATCATGCACAGCTGATTATCTGTGTCACATGAAATAGGACGGGATATTTAGGGGCAAATTATATAAAAAAATAATATTTAGGCTGAATCAGTCTTGTCAAAACACATGGCAGTAAATGGTGTGCCTGTAAATTTGAGTCAACTCTGGGGAAATTAAATTAATCCTTGTAAAAAGACTAAACATTTTCTCTGAACAACTGTATTTGTACACAATAACACCATTTTAGCAGAATATACAGGGACTGGCAGATACATTCATTTAAGGGGAAAGCAAAAATGGCTTGTGTGGCCCAGACAGTACTGTCCTGCCCTTAACCTGTTTTGTTGTTGTTAATCTACATTGTTTTTGCTGACGGCAACCCCAAACATGGCCGGCAATCCAACAAACATTAAAACACACAACAAACACATGACAACACACCGCATGTAATGAAGGCACTCTAAACAATACAGGCATACAGTATATACATAATCACATATGTTACACAACATGTCACGGCTCAATCCATATGGAAATAGTTCTGGTTCTGTCTCTGCCAACAATTAAACATTGTAATACTGGGGCAGCTATGAGGTAGAACAGGGTGTCCACTAATCACAGCGTTTTAGTTTGATCCCCAGCTCCTCCTGTTCTCATGCTGATATGTGTTTGGACACGGAACCTCAAGTTGCCGCAGTGCCTGAAAAGGCAGCTATCCTGGTATCACTGTGCCTTAATTTCAGGGATCAATAAAGTTGTTAAAATGAAAGTTTACGACATTATCTCCACTACCTGGTTATCAGATGTTAAAGGGGAGCACTGATTTTACACATCAGAGTCTGTTTACAGATGTTAGTGGAAAAGGAAAAAATAATCTTTGTCTCCTGATGGCAACTCTTGACAAACTGAGCAAATCTGAGGAGGTTGATGCAGTTGGGTAAAAAAAACCAAAATGACAAACTATAGCCTCTAAAATGACCATCACTTAAATAAATAGTTGAAAGAAAACCCTTGCGATGTCTGCTTTAATTTAAGTTGGTTTGGACAAAAATAGTGGCTGAACTGTATAGAAATTACAACCATTTTTATAGATAATCACTTTTAGGGCCTCAGAGTCATTAAGGAAAGCTCACTTAATCATAAATGAAATGATCAGTTTTAACATGTGATTACAAATCTTGTGGAGTCGGTGACTGTCTGACGTCTGGAACCCACAGACATCAGTGGTGATTGTCTGCCAGGCCTTTACTGCAACTGCCTTCACTTCCTGCTTGTTTTGGCAGCGTTTTATCTTCAGGAAGTGAAATGCAGCTTCAGGTCATGTGACTGACTTGGCCACTGCAGATTATACCACTTTTTTACCTTTAAAAAAAAGCCTCGAGCTGCTTTGGATGTATCCTTCAGCTCACTGTCCAGTTGCACTGTGAAGAGCCATCCAACAAATGTTGAAACATTTGACTGAATCTGAGCAGATACTATAGACTGAGTAGATAATATGTATGCAGCACTTCAGAATTCATCCTGCTGCGTTTTCCAACAGTCACATCATCAGTAAATACAAGGGAACCAGTTACGATAGCAGTTTTATGTGCCCATAGCATAACACTACCACCACCATGCACACAGATGAGGTGGTACACTTCAGATCATGAGGAGTTCCTTCCCTTCTCCATAGACTTCTCCTTCCATCATTCTGGTACAAGTTGAGCTCCGTCTCATTTATATACAGGATGCTGTTCCTGAACTGTGCACACTTTTTGTTGGTACTCTAATCTGGTCTTCCTGTTTTGAAAAGTTTATGGTAAACTGTATTTACTGTGGTGAAGTCTTTTCTTGATTTTTGACTATGACACACATACAGCTACCTCCTGGAAGGTGTTCTTGATCTGGCCCACTGTTTTCTTCACTGGGGAAAGAATTCATCTGTCATGAACCACAGTTATTTTTTAATAAGCCCCTAAAAATGGGTGTCTATGAATAAAAATGGTTGTAATTCCTACATAATTACTACATAGTACTTTTGACCAAATCCTTGTACTAAAGCTGACAGTCTACACTTAAGGCACATCTTGATTGTTTCATTTCAAATCCTCCACCCAAGTAGCCACATCTTTTGTCTTTAACCACTTAATCTGCATGAAAGTTCCTCTGCGCACTGTATGCTGCACATGGCACTAAACTATCTGAAGCCTTTTTTTAAGGTTATGAAAACACCATTAAACTGTACAGCTGCTTGTACTGTTCTTTGCTCTGCCTTAAGAAACTGAACATCTAAAATGATGTTATGACACCATTTGAAACAGTCCTTTACTGAAACTCACCATTCTATTAGTTTGAGCAACTAAAGATATGACTTTTAGCCTGGATGGGACCACAGGGCTTCTTTCTGTTTGGCAGGGTGGGCCCATGACTATGAAAACAATGTGGTCCATCAGCGTTAATATATTCCATGAGGTTTGGTGGGGCAGAATAACATCTCCCTACAAAAATCCCAGCCATGTAAATCGAAAGTTTGTGATATAACGATATAACCACAGAAAGATGATCATGCAACGGGTCCTGACTGCTATTTAGTGGAGAGTCCTTGCAATAGTTATCATCCATGTAATGCTGATCTTTCAAACTTACCTGCAGTGGTTTGTTTAGTCCTCACAGTGAATTTAATATGTGAGTGAAGGTGGCAACCACATGCGTTAAATCACCAATGTGCTGTGTGTGTTTGCCTTTCGAACTTAAGGATGTCCATTCACAGAAATAACGTCACGCATTTACTATTCAGGTTGTGTCTCTTCACACTATCCATATTTTATTAAACTCATCTCCATGGGAACAATATTTAGTTCACATATTAATATGCAGCTGACTACACGAAACAGGGGAGCAGCTTTATTTGCCTGTTAGTGTGAATTAAACTCTCACACGGACGTGATATTGGATTAATCACATATCTGATAGAAGTTCTTATTAACTGATTACAAAAAACATCCTAGGTGTTAATGCTTTCACAGTGTTTTTACAGTTTGGGATACATCCACAGTACAACAACTACCTCGCAATTTACCTCATAGCCTCCCTAAATCTCTGTCTAGTCCCCCAGATACTGTACCACCCTCACACTCACTCACATCTTGTAGCCCTGTTTGCTTTGTTTCATTCCAGTCTAAACCCAACGTTGCCCACCCACATGTTCACATGTGGGAACACTTTAGGATAGAAAGCGTTCACTCACCGAATGAAGTGATAGAAGGGGAAACACTAACTCTCATGTAGTGCTTTAGCATTTAGAGTTATTATCCCGTCTGCTGCAGACTGACGGACAGATTAAATAAACTCAGCCAGGACTCCAGGACTTCCAGTGTATACATCAACTGTGGCACACGACTGCAGGGCTTTCCCAGGAGGTTCAGTAGTGAGCAACATATGATCACTTTCTACCTGTCCACCTCTGTAATGCCATGTAATGTAGGCAGGGATTTGCACAGCGCAGGAAACACTTATCAAGCTGGTTTCTATTCAATTCCAATGGTGGATCATACATCCCTTTTTTTCCACAAAGCGAAAATGCTGCCAAGTTTTCACCCTGCTGCAGATTCATGGATCACTTTACTAACTACAGCAGCGAATTTATTACTGTACAGCCATTCATGGAAAATGGTCCTTGGCATGGCAACAATTACATTCTCTTCTAGGGAGAGGTTGAATGGTCAATGGTTTATCGATGTGACAACTTTTCCCCCCAGTAAAACGTTAAAGTTGAGTCTGCTGATGCTTCTCTTGTCATTTCATATTCATTCTCAGCTCCAGCTGCTAGATAATGTCAGTGACCTTTAATTATCAAATTTTTTATTTCAATCAGCGGTGTATGCATCACCATCAGGGTGTGAAAATATATTTTTCTTAATTTAAGGACAATCGATGACAGCTTGCACAGTATGTATATCCAGTAAGTGTATACTAAATCAATAGCGGCACAAACTACATCCTCCATAATGACCATGTATTACAGGACTGTAATATTAGACTGAATAAGGTGTACCTAATTGTAACTGAGTTCATTATCATCATATAATGTTGTAATGTCTGACATGTTTTCAACAAGTCAATTCAATTCAATTATTTTAGAGGCAGACAGTGTAATAAAAAGTATTAAAACGTGCTCCACTACAAGTAGAAGCACCACTTCCAATCAGTAGTAAGTACATGCTCTAAAATGGAGTAAAAATACTAAAGTATAAGTACACAGCTACTGCATAAACCTGACTGAGCTACTAATGAAAAACAATGTATTTTAATCACTACTGAACTTGATGCTGTTGTTCCACATATGCCTCATAAATAAGGTTTCTACAGAAATGAAAAATGTTCAGGCCTTGTTAGGTTCATACATAGAATCAAACAGAGCAACTTCAAGAAACTTATTCATGACAATTTCAATTGAAAAAAAAAATCAACATTCATTTTATTTCTTCTATTATGTAATTGACCCTGTAGTTAAAAAAAACAATGTTGGAGGCTACACATCAGTAAAACTCAAACTTCTAGTAATATAATAAGTAATATAATATAAAAGAAGATCTCTGTTACCTGGATGCTTGGTGTGGCATGGGCACAATGACCCATTTCACGATGATATACAGTATATTATAGTAAACATAACTTATGTTCCAGCTGGTAATAATCATAATAATAATCAGTATTCACCACATGATCTTGCATGCCAGCTTTTGGTGTTTTACGTGGCATATGGTGTGAACAGCAAAGAAAGAATTTCATTGTACAAAGAAACATGTCTCCTTACTGTGCACGTGACAATAAACCTTTGAATCTGAATGATCCTCCATTTTCTACATTTACATAGAATCTACATCTGCAAAGTAACTAAAACTGCCAAATGTATTGATTTTGTAGTTACTCACCACCTCTGAACATAATACACGTTACTGTATGTTAAAAAGTGTATTTGCTGCTCTGTACACAAGGAAAACTGAGTAGTTCTTACACTACGGCTGTTCAGTTCTACTTATTTCTATTTGTTTTACAGATGACTACACATTTCTTATGGCATTAGCTGAAACTCTTAGTGTCAAAATTGTACTTAAGTTCAGTACCTAAGCAGTTACCTAGCTTGGTTTTTAATAGCCAGAAATGATAGGAAGAAGCAGCAGGAAGCACACACTTCATTAGAGTCTTTTAAAATCCAGTAGTCTGCAGCTGTGGTGCCACAAAGTTTCACAAAATAATGTAACTAAGTACACAGATGCTATGTGCTTTGTTTGTTTTTGCAGCTGCCACAGGGTAACTGGCTGTGGTTGACTCTTGCTACAGGCAACAGTCCCCACCACCAGGAAGTGAGAGCCCAATCAGTCAAAGCACTGTTTCCCCCTTCATGAGTGACTGAATCCAATTAAAAAGTGTCCCAAACTCTGGACAAAAGGCTCCATTGCACTTCTGTTCTGTTGTCATGGCATGTGTGCGGTTTGTTGTTGTGCGTTTATGCAGGCTATTGTTGTTGGTGTGTGCTTATTTGTTACCTCGTGCAAACCCAATTTGTGGAAGACAGCTTAAGGGATACATACAAGCTTTGTGAAGTGCTCCAATTACTGCCAACAGCAACCTGACAAGAAGGAGCGGCAGCCCTTACCTTCACACGTGTGCCCATCTGTCATCAGTGAGAACCCAGGGAAGCAGGAGCAGCGAGCCCGGCCTGCCAACACCATACACTGCTGACTGCAGGGGCCATTTTCTGCAAGAGACAAAAAAAAGAATACATGCAACATGATCATGATTGTCTGTGGATTTCACACAGCTTTGCCTCCAGGACACTCATTTCCTCATAATGACTTAAATTTCTCTTCCTTGTTCGGCTTCTCTGCCGAATCCATTACCCTATTGTCTTTCTCCCTGAGGCTCCATGCGGACCCCACCTTCTTACGCTTACACTGATTCACACTCCCTGCACGAAGAAGCCTCTCATGAGCCATCACATTCAACACAACGGAATCAATTCTCCCTATTTAACAACTTGATAGTCCTGTCACAAAGAGGCTTGGGCCGAGAACTCTTTCCCTACAATTTCTCACCAATACACTGAGAAGGATATTCTTTTAACTAAGAGTCTAATACACTTCGAAGGAGTGGGGGCTTTTGTTGGAGTAGACACTCCAGCAGCTCCGGGGTATCTCCTGCTGATTTGATCAAGATTCAGCTCGTGAAGCTGCAGCAGCGTAAACAGATCAGCTACGACTGAACAGTTTATCAGTGAACGTGCATGCAGCGAACCAACTGTCACTGTTTTTACTTCTGTTCATGAGGGAGATCTTTGCCTCGGGGCAGTCCGCCCGGCCTGCTTGCTTCGGTTCAGTAAATGCACATGTATCCAGACTACTGGGCCCCAGACATGTGGAGTTGTGTGAAGAGGCTGCAGACACTAGACGCTGCCTCGTATGAAACATTCTCTAAAGCCCCAAACAGTCTCATCACCCATACACATAAAGCTGTAACACACTACTTCAGCCAAGGGACAGATCCATGAAGAAAAATCCCTTAGCGGGAAGTCAGCTACAAATCAGGAGATCATGTGTCACCCCGAACTCTGCTCCCAGCAACCATTGTACAGTTAGTAAATCAGTTTTGGTGAATTAACTCACAGCCTGACAACGATATGCCTCTGACTTCACTGCTTACAATAGGTTACCAAGTCTTTTTAATGAGTTCTGCAGCAGGAACAAGCTAAAAGACATCTAAAAGTAATAGTGTTCTAAAACACTGTGAAAGCTTCACCTAGTGATTACTAAAACAGGGCTGAAATATACAGAATCTCTGTTTCAGAACTGTTACACTCCTATTACTTACTCACTGATTAACATAATAATCACAAAATGCATGATTTTACTTGACTCAAGTAATGTGTGCAGACATGACAATTCATCTATTAAAAGGTTAAAGAGTGTCAAGTCTACATATGAACAGGCTGCTGTTTTGTGGGCTACACCGCTGGATGTGGAACTGAATGTACATTTACAATCTGTGATTGAATAAGATGATCCATTTAGTGTCATGATCTTTCACTCTGCCCATCTCTCATTATTTGTCCTCTGGATCCCCCTAGGCGCTGCCTTCCCTTTTCTCTGAGCTCACCTGCTTTGTGATTCCTCACGACCACTGCCACATTGTTGTACAGAGTTATTAAAACGACAAAGTCAATTCATTTGTGTTTGTTGTATGATGTAATTTGGGTTTACAATCATTAACGAGATATGAGATGAAAGTTCAGAATTTCAGCTTTTATTTGATGGTACTTACATCTAGATATATCACACAACATAGAACACAAGATCTATTGTACCCAGAGTAAATACAACTTTATATTTGTCTGTTGTTTGGGGGAATTTTCATTACAATTCACACAATGCTTCTGTCATCAGTTTCCTTGACTGACATGTTCTATGTATGTTGCTCAGTGCACCAGTGGTTTCTTTCTTTTGCAGGAGTTTCCATATTGTTGTACTCGTTATGCCCAGTGTTTGTGTCTCTCTTTTCTTAGACTCAAAATGGCTGATGTTGAACAATCAGGAAACATCTGGCTAACAATGAACACCTGTAAGTTGCATGTTCCAATACTTTTGCACACTTCAAATTTGGGTGACCTGACACACAAGGTGCTATGTTGTTTAACATATCCACATACAAATACCAGGAAATAAAAGCTGAAATGTCATTGATGGAGAACAAACATAAATGATTCAGCCTTGCCATTCCAGTACTTTGGCAGGAGACTGCACGTTAGCTCATCTTTGCAGGATATGGAGCAGATATTAAACCTGTCGACCAGCTGGGGCCCTTCTACTGTATGTTGAGTTTGCTTGTTCTCCTTATGCCTGTGTGAGTTTCCTTCACGTACTCTGGTTTCCACCCACAGCCTAAAGACATGCAAATTAGGTTGACTTACTCTAAATTATGTGTGTGGGTACATACAGTATGATTATGAATGTTTGTCTGCCTCAGTGAGTCAGCTCTGTCCATCTCTCCAGGGTGTACCCTGTCTCGTGGCATCTCTTAGTATATGATTAGTTTATTATCATGTTAGATGTACTTATATGTGCATATGAATATCACCATGATCCTAAAAAGAGTACACAGCATCATAATCAGTCATGCATATGTTGAACTTGATATCCCATAGTTTGACACATTAAATATTGAGCTGAAAAACCCATATGAACACAAGGTCATTTTGTAAAGGAAGATTCTTCAATAAAATAAGTGATTAAGTCAGACAGGGGCAGTTCAAGGGCAATCAGGATAAATTCCCAAGTCCAAGAATATGAAGTATTTTTTTTACCTGAAACTGCAATGTACTGCACAAAATGGCAACTACATATTTGAGATACCCATCATGTTGCACTATGGTAAGAAGACGGATATCCCAAATATGTAGCCGGAGAGATAAGAGATTAATCCCCATCTCTTTGTTGTCTTTAGTCTATAAAACCTAAATTTGCTTATTTATGTAATTTATATTAATGTACTTATGTCAAATGTGCACAGTGATGTCACATGCATTGTAGTGCAAAGTTGGCCTTACCTGCGCAAGGGTCGAGGTGGACAGGGCTGGTGGTGGTTGTACTGGTTGTGGGGGTGGTGGTAGTGGTGGTCTGTGTTGGAGCAGGAACGTCCTCTCTGACTCTGTTGTCCTCATCAGGGCTCACTGCAAAAACCAGGATGAACATATCAGTGTACTTTATAAAGTTACTATGGACTATAAACTGAAGGGTTAAACTACTTCACAGTGGTGCTTCTAATATATGAAACCAATTTCCAAAAGAATATTATTCCACATAATATCTCTTCCCTAATAACAAGCCATAATTTGAGCCATGCTGAGTGTTTTTATCATTATACTGTTTTATAGCAGAGAGAGATCTCTGAAGTGATCTTTCATTTGAGGTTGTGGGGAATTTTGATGAGCTGTTTAAATGGCTCTTGCCTAAGTGCCATAAGTATGATGATGAAATCTGTTGCTGGCTTAACCACAGCATAATCATAGTGAAATGACCATAAATGTGTGTACAATAAAATTAAAATGCTTGTTTTTAATGGATGTATAATACGTGAGTTTTACTGGTTCTGTTTAGCACTTTCCTCATTTCTATTGCAATCACACAGCTGTATTTTAGTACAAACAGTGGAACACAAGGTCAGACAGGAGACAACATGAACAGTATGAAGAAGACTGTCCCATTTAGAAACAATAAACCCTACTCTAACAGACCAAACCTATGTGATAAGGCTTATTTTTTAATGTTTTTTAATCTATTTTAACTCTTTATGCTCCAAACGCATTAGAAATATAAAGCACTATATGTCCACATACATAATACATAAAAAAGTTATACACTGATCAGCCACAACGTTCTGGAGTTAATGACAGAGGTCAGCATGGGCACACTGACTGGTCAATTACCTTCACATTCTTAAATGGTCTGTCACCCGGGAAAAGATACCACCAGCTCTGTTAAGAACGTCTACTGGAGAAATATCAGATAATCAACCTTCACACATGAGTTCCAATATATACCTGGTGCACAGGAGTGTCTGTCTTGCTGCAGGGTGTAGCCCTGGTGGCAGTCACAGTGGTATGAGCCCCAGACGTTGGTGCATGTGTGCTGGCACAGCTGGCCCGCGTAGAGCTGACACTCATCCACATCCTCCTGCTCCTCTACGGCATTGGCAGCTTCATCTGTGGCACTGATAGAGAAGGCCTCCTTGGGGAATTTGCTGTCTGAGACTGGAGAGAGTGAGAGAAGGGAGTTGGGTCGCATGTGTGTGTGTGTGTGTGGGGGGGGTATCTCCAATTAGAGACAGCACCAGATTGCCTGTATAATTCATCCTGCATACTTATCTCATGAAACTGACTTGGAGACACACAAATAACATCTGCTCCTCCTTTACATTTACATTTAGAGTTTAGTTTTGGTGATGCTTTTATCCACAGCTTCAATTCCTAAATTACTGTCATTACCAGACGTTAAGAACCAGAAGTAAAAACAAAAGTCAGAGACTTAATGCATTTGTAGAACTCTTCCCACCACTGGGTTCTAATGTGCGAGTGAAGTGCTGCAAAGTGTTTTTGGAGCGCTATTAGACTGAGTAGAGAGGGAATAATAAGAGGTAAAAAAAAAAGTGCCTAAATCATCCAAAAAGAGGAGATCTCATGGACATGAGGTTGATTCTTTTTGAAAGCCAAAGAGGTCAAAATTCTTCTCCTGTTCTCTGCCGCTCTGTGTATACACTTGTTTATACTTGTTCCAATCTAGTTTTATTTTGCCAAACTAAATGCACAACGGTGCGCTCACAAGGATGAGCGCAGGTTGCCATGCCAGAATTCTTACTGATCATCAAATGCCAATCTTCTGGCTGATTATTGATTTTGTTTGGGCAATCAATGAGGTGTTCTGACTTAATGATAAGGTTAAGATTTGCACAAAACAGATTAGAGTAGAGTGGTCAAACTGAATCAGCAGATACTAAGATATCCTGACTTCACTTCTTTTAAACTTGATGAAAAAAGAAAGTTTGGAGGTGAGTGCCTCCTCTGATCTGCACAATATCTGCTGAGCATTAGTTTATTTCAGTTGGTTTGTTGTTATTAGGAGTATTGTGTAATCTCCTCTATACTGCAGCAGGTACACATGACCAGTACATGAACATGTTGATGTATCACCTGTGCTGTGAGATATTAAGGAGTAAGGGGTGAGTCAAACGCATGCTGTAACTATATTGCGTCCAGTTTAAATAAATATTTTCTCACAGTCCATTACCTGGAGTTTAAATTCAGAGGAGCAAGGAGATTAAATGTTTCCTGTTTTAATTAAAAGGCGGTGAGAGTCATAAGGTTGAAAACATATCCCCCGTGGAAATAATTACAGTGCATCTCATCCATTTTTTTCATCCATAAAGGCATCCTTCATGCATCGTGAGAGAGTGTATGTGTGTGTGTGTGTGTGTGTGTGTGTGTGTGTGTGAGTGCGAAAGAGAGTGAAATACACACACTGACTGAGAGCTTGAACAGTTCTTGGGGCTCCTAAACCTTTCACAGCTTTCACAGCAGGTTAATTGATTCCCACTTCAGAATGACATCATTCAAACTTCCCTTTTAAAGCTGAAGGAAATGAGCCTGTAGTTGATGGTTAGAACAGACTATTGAAGTGTGGGATTAGGGAGGAATTCCTCTGAAGTTGGAAATGAACAAAACAGGCTAAGACAAAACAGGAGACTGACCTCACCTCACCATCATACTCAGATACTATTCCCATTAAACACTAACCACAGAGGCTGACTAATAGTCAGCTGCGATCCCATGCTGTGGTTCTGGTCCCAATTTATAAAATAAAAAAGATGAGCGGAGGTCTACTGAACCCAAATCACTGATTTCTGGAGAGAGATTTTTGTCTGATAGACAAATGTGTTGCCATCTTTTTAAAGTTTTATATCACCCATCGCACCTCTGATGTCACTGATCAAATCTCACAGCTGCAAACATAGTCCAGAGTCAGAGGCTGGTGCAGTGAACACAGAGAGTCCTAACCACATTAGTGTAAACAGAGTACTGATGCAAAAGTAAACTGGAATCCTTTTACATCAGGTATGTTTATCCTGAACCTTGGCTGCTTGAGAATTCATCAGGGTAAATGTCACTGGCATTAGGTGCTTGACGGATCAGAGACTGAGGAAAACTTTGCTGGCACAAGTAGACAGACAACAGCCTGCGCTGCCATCTGTTCCTGATTCATCACAGCTTGCATACATCTTTCCCCATTACTCTGAACGGTAACATGACTCCTGACCAATCAACCAACAGCATCTGTCTTCTGGAAGACCACACTCGGCTCATGCTCCACCTCCGATCTAAGTTCAATTGCAGACATAATGACGAGGGCTCAACCCCCTATTCAACACTTTATGACCACCAGGTGATGTTAAGTCGGGTCCAAATTCTGCTTGGTCTAGTCGGGGCCAGGTTGGGTATGCTTTTACTCTCTCAGGTCTCGGGTCTGAGTGTCAATATGTCTGAGACCTGAATGGATCCAAATGGACCTGAGCCTGTGCGTTGTCAACTGCTGATGAGGTGGTTTGCTACGATCACCGCAGGACAAAACGAGGCAAAAGGGAAGTGAACAGCATGGAATAGAAAAGTTGGGATGTTTTTTGCAGACATACGGAAGAAGTTTAAGGAAAATGAGTACAAGGAGGTAAAATCAACTGGCACATCAGCTGTTTATTATCAGGCTATAAAGCTGCTCTCTTCCATCGTGGCTGCTAGTTAATTAATTAATTGGTAGCGTATCAGTGCCAGTTTTTTTGTTCACTCTCTGTTTGGATCTATTCAAGTCTACCACACTTTGGATCAGGTCAAATTATATTCATGTCTCTTTGGGTCGGGTCTGGCTGTGCTCAGGTCCTCGTTGGTTTGGGTCTCTCTTTTGTGAAAATGAACTTAATCCCTTCAGGTTTGGGTTGGCATTCCACAGGTTTGTTCAGTTGTCAAATTCCAAAATTTTGAACCTGTAGAGACCTCTAGTAAACATTGTGTTTGAGAGTAGGCCACGGTTAGAGGTTGGGTCATGGATCTTATAGAACACTATACTATTCTTGTTACATTGTCTGATCTACATAGCTCATGACTAAATTCCAGTTCTCAGTCTTATCAAATGATCTTCATGGGCAAGTAGTGTTTGCCCAGATCTAAAAAAACTGCCACTTTTTTTTGTGAACCTCTCATAGATGTGTCTTAAAAATTGACATTTCTTCCAAGACAACAGGGCAAATACCAAGTAGTTATGATGACTGCGATATCACTCCAGAGAATAAGTAAATGGGCTTTGAGTTTTTTGAGTTCTGTTCATGTGTTTGGGTTAATATTCTTTCCACTATGCCTTTACCTTAAAGCAGCTAAAGAACAGCTCAAGTTCTTACTTATTTTTACTGTTTTTACACATACAGTAGATCCTAACACAACCAATGTGCAGTATGCTTGTGTTTCCCATGTTGGAAACTCCATGTCAGTGAGAATTGCTGTGCAGTGAGTCACAATACCTCGCCTTGGAATAGCAGTTGGTTTGGGTTTCTGCTTTCTCTTCAGTGGGATCTGGCTTGGACCTTCCTCTTCCTCACAGCAGGTGAGAAAGACGTGACCACACGGATAATCCAGGTGCTGGTGTGCATTGCAACTCCGTCCTTCACTGCGAACCCATAAGCCAAGAGCGCAGCAGCTGCAGCACACCTGGTAATCCAGACACAACAGCGGTGCCTATTAGGAGTGTGTCACTGGTGTGCTCTAATCACAACCTCCCTTTATGACCTTCCACTTTTAGCCATGTTTAGTGAACAGCAGAGGAGGGGAGACATAACAGCTAAGCAGGCAGTCTAAGCTAGCCCATCTCTGTGACCACACTGCTAAAGATTTCAGCTGCCCTCTCAAGCTGAACCACATGGCATCTAAAGAAAACCAGACTTTCACCTTTTTGTTACTTTCCTCTAAAACAATGAGCTGGTACATCAACTGCCTTAACAGTTGGCTCAAGGTCCAAACCACCAGGTTTCCTCTTGAAGCAACAGGGAACGTTTTTCAAGCTGACTTTGAGCAAAGATTCCCATTTCCATATGGAATTATTCACATGGCTGAAGGATGCAAAGAGAAACAGGAGATTTTGGCAGTTCTTTACTAACATTCCAACCTGCCAATGAACACAAATAAACTGTCTGACCTTTTTCGAAAGCCTCTCTGCTGGCACAGATATCTGAAATTGAAATCTCACTTTGGCCAAAGTGATGAAGTATTCCAGGAGATTTCGAAATGGTTTAGTCTAAAATACAACGGCAAATTGAGATTTCACCATGTTGCTGTGGGACGTCTAATAGGTTGACAGTGCTTGACCACTGCCGATGGGTGGAACTGTTTACACTGTTCAGTTTGGCCACGTGAAGCTGTGAGTCACACTCTACCCTACTCACAAAAACATTTCCCATTGTAGTCTGGAGGTAAACCTAACAATCTTTAGTTTGTTCAATTCAGTTTGTTTTATAGAGAATTAGGTGAGTGGACATTGTGGGAACCATCCACCCTTAACCTCACGTTTTTCAGTCAAGACTCAGCCACCATCCTCTTGCTTCTTCCTGATCATTCTCCATTGCGAGCTGTCTAATAACACTAGATGTCTAAACTTCTGAAAAACAACACTGATGTAAGAGTTCTCATGCTGCTGAGACAGTTCTGTACCTTGTAGGAGTCGTCTGTGCACTGGTCCTCCTCTTCAGCTTCACAGGTGTTCCCTCGTCTGGCTGAAGTCATACCTGATTCACACTGGCTCTCCTTCGCTGAGCTGAGGCAGCACTGCTTCTGTGCAACACTGACACACACATATACTGTACATACATGCATACATACATGTAAATACATACCTACATATTTATCCACTACACACTGAAAATCATGCCAACACGTTATGCACGCACAAGAATAATATATTGTGTATAGAACATTTTTAAATTTGTCATTTTTGTGAGTATAACATTGCTCCACATTTTAGTGTAACCTGAATTTATTTGATACTTGATATAATTGCTTTAGCCACACATACACATAAACGACAACATCATTGTTCACACACTTCTTTGCATATTTTGTGTAAATATGGACGATTTAAAAGGTTGTCCACTAGAAGGCAGACTAGGGCAGAGGATACGGTGACATTCAAGGAGATTAAAGTACCGGTGATGTTGAGATGAAGGCAGAGAAAACAACAACAATGGAGACATCGCCATTGTTCTTGTGATTCTCAAAAGCATGGTGATTCCATGATGGCTCAAAGTGGTTTCTCTTCCTTTACTACCAAATATAAAGGTGCTGCTGACTTGATATTGTTCCACCAGCCACACTTGGGATTGCATCTTGCGTAGGCATAGCGTTAATTTCCAGCTCTGTGCACAACCATCAAAGCAGGGTACGCAAGGCAACCAAGATGCGTATGCGAACTCATGGTTAAAAGCAAGTGTGGAAGTGACCACTTTGGATGTGTTGCTGACTGCACCACAGAGCACATGTGATACAGTGTACAGAGTTATTTGGCTTTTAGTTCAGGTGTATTTCCTAAGATGCGGGAATAGCCACTGAGAAGATTGTCCTACCCTGTCTACTGATGTCACTAATCTGAATGGTGAAAGCAGTTAAACAGTTAAAACTAGTGGGATACCCCTTTAAATAATCTTATGTTAAGCTGTATCTCAATAAAACAGTGAACGGGACTCACACAGCAAATGAAATTTGTGTTTTCCTCCACCCATTGATGTTTCATCAACCCAATTAAATCATTTCTTTCTCCAAACCATCTTCCAAAAATAATTGTATAACTAAAACTACATGCTGATACCTAAAGCTACAGCACTTACCTGCAAATTGAGTGCTTGTTGTTGTCCAGCCAAGGCATGTGGTTGCAGTGGTGGTTGTCTGTGGCCCATCTCCGGCCTGCAGTACAGCAGCTCAGCAGCACGTCTTCAGCAGAAACACCTGGACCTGCAGCCAAGAGACATGCCCGTATGCATACATAATCACACGCGAGAGTGATGGAATAAAAACAGTCTTGCAGTAAATCCTCCGTGTCTGCTCAGCTACACAGTATGGAAGACTGCAGTGAATTCAGAAAGTATCCAGACAGAAACATATGGTAGACTGCACTAGGCCTCAAAGGCGCCTTTAAGATTTCTACAGCTGTAGTCACATTACCAGAATACAGTAGCCCTTTTTATGATTGGAAACTTTTTACTCACGTCTGGGGGAAGCTTACGTTATATAGTATATAGTTTTCACAATTAGAATGGCAGTCTCTAGCAGGGATGTGAACAAGAAGTGTGACAGGTCGACAAAGAGTCTGGGTTTTTGTACGTTAGGTGGGGCACATCCAAGGTTTAGATGGACTTAGACAGAGCAACACAGAATCACAGGGCACCTATGCCACAGATGGCTCTTTTAGGGGGGAGAATTCTTTCCATCCAGAATCCCCTGAAGCAGGCAATGTGGTGGAGGACGATCCCCAGCCATATCATTTGAACTGCTGGCTCCAGTGCCAGTAATGCCCAAAGCTGGAGTTCTGTGAGACAAGGCAGTGTAAGTGCACGAGAGAACGGGGGTATCATTCATCATTATGTGAGTGACAACAACACCAGCTAGAACACTACAAATACGCTATAAAGCTTTGTAATTACAATGATGGCTTTTTGTATCTACTACATAAAATGTTTAGCCAATCTCAAAAGCAAGACACCGAATGCATCCCTACCTAACAGGGGCCTTCCTCTATCGATACACATGTGCATACAAACACATTCATGAAATTCCAACTCCTGACTCGCCACAGTCTGCAACAGCAGGAGACGCTGATATTTTGATAGGAAGAGGCGGGATGCCACCTGTGACCAGGTTCAGTTCCAGTAGCTGTGTTTCAACCAGTAGAAGAAAGTTCCTAGGCATATTCTAACACAATGTACTTTGCAGTAAAATGTCAAGATCTGGACCTGGAAACCATTGGTTTTCAGCTGAAAAAAGTGATTTGGGGGTTTAGTTACTCTTTGAGCAGGTATTATTTAACATGGTCACCATGTCAGTCCAGTATGTTAGCTAATGTTTCCACTTTGTTGAAACCTGATAAAACCTTCAGCAGCCTTTATTTGCTGCTCAATTTTACTAATAATTATAATAATATAATGACAATATATAACTATAAATACATAATAGTTGAAGCACTGTCGCCTCACAGCTAGAAGGACCTGGGTTCGATCCCCGGGTCGGCCGGGTGCCTTTCTGTGTGGAGTTTGC
>JAUMHL010000025.1:1143494-1183478 GCA_032362345.1 Sandelia bainsii | reverse complement strand
GATGACAGCTGGGATAGGCTCCAGCACCCCCCGCGACCCTTACGAGGACAAGCGGTTAGGAAAATGGATGGATGGACATAATAGTTGAGAAAGGGTATACACAGGGTCCCAGGGGAAATTCTGAATGGGGTGGCCAATGATTTTTTTTATGGGTTTGCAGATCATAAAATAAAAGTCTAAAGACAAAAGTCAGACTTTGTGAATTTTGAAATATTCACTTTTTACCTCATAATTTCTACTTTTTCACTCATAATTTTGAGTTATCTCAAAAATGTTTACTTACCATTATTATTAATTTTACATGATGACAATTTTTTTTATTTTTTAATATACCACATAAAATACAGCTGAAGTACACATAACACAATTTACTAATAATTAGCTCAATGCTAACAGTGTAATTTCCATAATGCCAATGGAAATTAGCATTACAACTGCAGTAACAGGGATATTACAAAGTCAGAGTTGGAGTGACCACGGAGCTGGCAACAGTTTTTCCAGTAGCATTATGTTATTCATTTTCATTTTTTTGTAGATACTGTCAGAAACTGGTAATTGTTCTTAATGATTACTATAAGGCTGTCTAACACTGGACTATTTTATACCAAACGGCTGTTTCAGTCAACTTATTTAAATAGGCCTACAAAACAAAACTGATAACCTTTGTGAAAGGAGAAATCGTGGTGAAGCTATTGTATTATTATTATGTATTATTACATCAATTTGTACCAGTGAGTGCAGCATGTATAAGTATTGGCCATTAAAATCTGGCAGATTTGTCAGAAACAAAAACTGAAACTCTTATCCCCTGTAAGACTATAACATGAACTTTTAGCATTGTTACATTGCAGTGTAATGTGGTCACATCAGGTAATACTGAAGTTAATGAAACTTACTTTGGAGAGCTTTAATAATTGTGAATGTAGTCAGTTGTCATTTTTTAATTGACATTCAGTGAAATAGAATACAAAATAAAATGGTTTAGTTTTTAACTCTTCTCTGCTATTCACTCATTCAGCGGTAAAACTGTATCATTTTAATGTCAGAAAGTGAGGGAAACAAGGTTAAAATGTTTGAACTATAAAACTATTATATCCAAATAATTAAATGACTGAATCTTACATTTCTGTTCATGCTTAAATCAGCAAAACAACTTACTTAGTTTAAATAAGTCTTTCCTACATCAAGAGAAAGCTGATGTGGCAGACGTCACATGTGGTACTCTGCAGGTCCCACAGAGACTCAAATGCCCCCTTCCCACTGCTGAGTGTGTAACAGCGAGCCAGGTTGCTTTGCATGGAGCTCATCTGGCAGATGAACGCATTCTGAGACAAGCTGCTGCTTGGCACTACAGAGCACCAAGGGCTCGTCAGCCTCCCCATCGTCACCACGTTTAGACCCAAAGCCATCTCACCCTGCTGCTTTTATCCACATATTAGCATGAATGCTTCAGTGCACACATTCATACACACACACACACACACACACACACACACAGTGCATACACGGCCACACGCTAAACTTCACTCTGTGCCCTTTGAAGAAAAGCCACTAACAAAGAACTTTTGTTTTTAAGCTCAATAAACCTTAGTTGGCTTATAGAACAGAACATTTGCATATTCATATTTATATTCACACTGCTGTGAAATGAAGCTTCGTTTTATGAATTGGAGAACATAAACCTAATTTATGTAAACAAAAACAGTAAATACAAAAAAAAAAAAATCTATAACTTTCATTGTGTTCTGATGCATAAAAGCATCCACACACACAAAGCAGAGCTCATTACACTTCACGGTGTGAGCATGAAGATTATTGCTTGTAATTAAAAACAGCTACATCACAGAATTTGCTCCACATGATGTCAAATAAAGCATTTTGATCAGATTTAGCTGTTTCCTCCAGGCATTATTTCCTTTATGTAATACAGTATCCACTGTTTTCACCTCAGAGTATAATAGTGTGAGCTATGCTAATCCCACATTGCACAATGTACATTCACATATAAAAGAACCTTCCTTAACTAGCTCTGCTCTAAGCCTCACTTTGAAACTCTTTATTTCAGTTTCAGCCCCAACTTGTTTTAAAGCTGAGTAAAAAGAATTTAAAGAACTTCCTGTGCTGAATTTGTAAGCACTGTCTTCGAAAAAGAGTTTTTAATTTAATGAAGATTGAAAGAACTTTAAATTTAAATTTTACCTCTAAACATTAAAATTTCAGTGCTAAGTTGCAGTAGTGGAAACTATTTGGTTGAGTTTAGGCACAAAGACAGCTGGTTAGGGTTAGGTTAGGGTACATATGAAAGAAGTACAGTAAAATGATGAGACAAGTAATTCCTTACAATAAGAAATGTGGTGTCACTATTAAAACACAATGCCTCATGTTGACTAGGACATCTGTCTACTATGGGAAAGTCCTGAAGTCCTTATCTGATCCATCGAACCATCCCGTCCACGTTCCTAGATGGACCTGTGGCTTAATCACCCTACATCATTGCTCTAGAAGTCATATATTGATGCAGGTGCATTAATATTACAATCGATTGACATCACAGTGTATTTCATACAGATGGATACACTGAGCATCAGTATGAGATACCAAGAGACTTGACAAAACCACTATTTTACACCATGAGGATATAGTGTTAGTAGTAGTAGTGGGTCCTAAAACCTGGAAACCAGTGAGCATTTCAGTGCTTCTGGTTCCATCATCCCAAATTTAATAGGATTTTTATTTAGTTTTTTTTAATGTGTGAACTAAGATCTATGGTTAACACAAACTCATGAGATTTTCACATCAAGCTTTTACGTATCCTAAAAAGGTGGTTGCTAACAAGTGGCTAAATGAGACTACAAAGGTTGTGGGGGACATTACATCACGCCAGCTATCTATATTTATTTGATTGTCAACTGACACAGCCATGAAGACTTTTAGATCAGGTCACGCTAAGAGCACCATCCTACTCTGGTCTTGAACAGAAAAAAGATAAAGTGGCACTTTATTTGAAAACACAACTACAAATATTCCATTTTCTCACACTGACGCTAAACAGGAAAGTTGGAAGCGGTGTCATTTCCCACTGTTATGTGAAGTATGTTCCAGGAGTGCTTGCCAAAGACCAAACATGAGGTCCAGCTGCAGGGTCAGATGCAGCTTAACAATCAGGAGTAGACTACTAATTACCTGAGAAACAATGGAAACAAGCGGATATACTTACAGCTCAGAAACCACACTTTTGTCAATAACCTATTGTCCAAAGAGTCAACATGGTTGCCGGAGGGGCAACACTGCTGAAAGAACAACACTGCCTCTCCTCCAAACTGGACTGTTACGTAACAGACCAAAAATAAGACACATCCGTCCAGTTAAGGAGCTCCCCTGGGGTTTGTCTGGACTGATTATCCTGGCTTCATGCTGCTCACCCATCATTACTTTGTCTGGCCAAACACAGACCTGTCTCACACCCCACTGAGACATGTCAGACACATCTGCACCACCTGAGAATGACTGACAACATCCAGGCACCAACAGCAGAATGTGATGTAATTAACGTACGCAGCCGGAAATGTCTTTGTAGTATGGATGCACTAGGTGCTAATGAGGTGACGATATACTGATTTGCCCATTTATCATGCTGATATACGGCTGCCTAGAAATATCAAGCAATTAGTGCTGAACACTGCTGATATGATGGATGTTTTTCTTTCAGTAAACTTACAGAAAGGAGAAATTGTCCGTAAAAATTATTTGTTCTTAAAGTTTTCATTCAATTAATTTTTCATTTAAAAACAGTGATGTCCTCCAGAGTTTTCCTGAATTTAAACAGCATTTTAATGTCAGTATTTTTTATATTGGCCACAGATACAGTGACTGTTTGCAATAGCAATATCAGGAAGCTACACACAGAGACAACATGACAATGTGAGATATAAGCTGGTGAAGAAAACTGATTATCTTCCATAACTTCTACAGTATAAATTAATGCTTGTCAGTGTCCTCCAAAATGTAGCATAATGTAGAGAGACAAAGGCTTCATTCAGCCTCATTGAACAGTCTGAAGCTTGCCCTTTTAACCTAGAGCAGGTTGGTTATTTCTGCTTAATTCTTAGGTTCGTACCTTCTTATTTATTGTAATTTCATGATTGATACCTAAAGTGCTGGTTGGAGTGCACAGATTAAACATGTTCTCATATCACAGCATCAAAAAATGACGCTAATGTTACACTGTGGCGTCACTATTTGATGCCATGGGAATGATGGCGGCTGTGTGTTGGACCTGTCGACATGAAGACAATCATAAATGTTTGGTTACAGTTGTGGAAACATCTTGGTTTGGTTGACTTTAGGCACAAAGACAACACGGTTGGGGTTACACGGAATTGAATCAAATAAATACAGTGAAAAGATTAATACACAATGTTTCTCACTGGACTGAAACTGTGCCTGTGTGTTGTGGACACAGAGAGGTACCTTTAGCATAACGTATTTCAGGTGTCGTGCTGCTGCCGCCTTGATTCCTGAAAGTTGCATATTGTAACTTTAAACATGTGAGCAAACTGTTGCTCATTTACACATTACTACATTACAGAGATAAGTATTAGTATTTATTTAGAGATTTATTTCTGTCATAAGTGCACCAAAGGGTGCACTGTGTTTTCCAGAGTTTGTCATTATGAGTGACACTGTTTACATTGTAACATAGACATGCTGATTAGTGCACCTTTAAACCATACTGTTACCATATAATATTGCATGCTGTAGCTTTAAGAAGTCTTCCTTAATGTGTTCAATAAGTGTTTTGTGGATACTGTGAATCGTTTTGCAAAAAGTTTTATTGGCACAAAAAGTGTAATGACAGCTTTAATTAAAAAAAATCCACCAATCTTCAAGTCTCCTTACTGTTTATGTGGAATATAAATTGAGAAATAAAGTATAAAATTAGGTTTAATTGCAAACATACAGGCTGGAGCAAGACAAACAACACTGTCTCCAACACATGTTTTGAGAAAAAACTCCCTATGTTCCTGTTGAACTTTCACAGACGTAAAACATGACTGATTCTATCTTTCCTGCCTCTGAGTGCTTTCTATTCGATGTGTTTATTTGTTCAGCCAGTATGAATGGACTGATGAGGCACTCTGAGGCATTCAGAGAGTGACGTTTTTACTTTGCAATAATACGAGCAGGCCACAGAGGGTAATGGTTTAGAACAATGTAACTGCCTCTGCTCCCACAATGCTCTGGCACAATCATAAGCTTTTCTCACCCGGAAACACATAGTGACGATCATTCATCAATACGAGTCCCAAACAAATACATCACGAACATCAGAAAATGACTTACTGCTTTCCCAGAATACACCCACAAACCCTGATAAATGATTATCTATATTCAACAGTTGCTCTCTCTAGTTGATAATATTACCCTATTAAAAAAGATGGAAATCAAATGGCTTCTCTTGTCTTAATGACTATACATGGGTCTTAAATAACACTGTAAAAAGCTTGAATGAAAATGGAAGTCAACCAAAGGCCACTTCACTCTTTCCATCTCTGCGTACCCCATGGAGATGGAAAGAATGAACTGTGATGTAAATTTCATCACCCCCATGTCCATGAGGGTCAGGGTGGATTCTGTATGCACATCCACATGAAACCCAAAAAATTATGCCTGCACAGAGTGTCTGCAGAATGTCAGACTAGACACTTGTTTCATGCACTGAAGATACTGTCTGTTCCATTTGCTTCAACATCCTTGGTGCTGTTCTTGTGAAGCGGTTTTGCATACGGTTTTATTTTTGTCATTTTATCAAGTTGTTGAGTCAGATGTAACAGTGAAAGGAGTTTTTGTTCTAGCTGTCACCTACTGTCCAGAGAGGCCACCATGTTTTTTTGGGTGCATGTGTGGAACGTGTCCGTCTACATGTGTACATCCAAAGCGCAGGTTGTTGACCTAAGGCCACTTCATGGTTACCAATTGCCCTCTATCAGAAAGGTGTGAAAGATGCCAGATCAAGTTCTTTTTCAGACTTCCATCCATCATTGTCTTTGATTTGCCTGTTCTTTTCTCTCTACTCTTTCCACTCACCCCAACCGGTCGAGGCAGATGACCACCCACCATGAGCCTGGTTCTGCTGGAGGTTTCTTCCGTTAAAGGGAGTTTTTCCTCTCCACTGTCGCCTAGTGCTGCTCAAGTGGGACTGTTGGGTTTTCTATATAGTTCTGTATTTACTTATATTCTGTAAGGTCTTAAACCTTACATTGTAAAATACCTCGAGATGACTTTTGTTGTGATTTGGTGCTATATAAATAAAACTGAATTTAATTGAATTGAATCCATCCATTCATTACTGTAACTGCTTAAGAGTAATTGTGCAATTCCAGCTGTCATTAGGTGACAGACGGGGTAACAATAATAATAAAAATTATGATAATGATATACTTAATTGATCCCCTTGGGGAAATTGTTGTTAGACAGCTGCCAGACAGTACATATGGGCTTTACTATAGGGTTTCGGTGTGTTTTCCAAGGACACCTCGAAGTGTAGCCAGAATCGAGCCACGGACCCTGGAATTCGTGGACAACTGCTCTACCAGCTGAGCTACTGTCGCCCCACCTGGACAGGTTGCTAGTCTATCACAAGTCTGACAAACAGAGACATACAGCCAACCATTCAGTCCAAATATACAGAGAACATACTAAATGTTTTATTTAACATGATGAGTTCTGTTCTTTATGATGAATGCAACATAGAACTTGAACCTTGAAAGGATTTAACAGGGAAATGTGTAGCCCATTTAAACAAGGTACAGACAATAAGGTCTCACCTGACCCACTATGTTTAGTCTTCTTTTATAACAATTCAGATGAGCAACATTGCTAAATTAGATCTGCTGAAATCATCCATGTGCACCTAGCAAAGTCGTAGCAAGTTTTAAAGGACGCATTCCCGGGTGTTAGGTAAAAGATCACTCTTGCTGTGTTGCTTTAACAATAGCTGCTTCCTGTGTAAATAGCCAGTAAATCAGCGTACTGTTGTCTCAGCTGGGTTTTCTGTATCTCTACAGTATCATCTCATGAACAACTATGACTAACAGCCTTGTTTTCAGCGACACCTCTGTAAGGTCAGTCCAAGGATGGTTGAATTCCTTGAATCCATTCAGGCGTTTAATATGACCACAGTGATATGTGAGTATCATCCCCATTTCTTCTCTACCTTTCATTCTCACTCTGTCCCCGAGGGCCTCATCTGTTAAGCAATGGGAATAGAAGGGCCTGTTGGACTGTTACTTGAAATTACCGTCCTTACACTAACTCTGGGTTGTCCCTGAGATATGTGGTTTCACTGAAAGGCCTGTACAGTACACTACTCCATCGTTGTCTTGCTTTCCTTTGGGGAAAAGCCAAAAATACAGTATTCTCCACTCACCTTTTGCCTCTTGTTTCCAACACAATAGGGCTAGCAGCTTTGTTGGTGAGCTCAACAATTATTCCTCTTTATCTAGAAATGCTAATCTCCTGCAATGCCCGGCATGCCCATCCGGCCTCCTGCTACCAGTCAGGCCTTTTCATGTCTGGCAATCTATCAGCCCCAGACGCCAGTCAACAGCAGCACCCCTGGGCCCAGCTCCAGGTGCCTTGTGAGAAATGTCTGCTGCTGTTTTCCCCTTCAAATATGAGACAGCAGGATGTCTCAAGCAAAAATGTTCCAAATTTGGCCTCACAATTAGATTTACTTTTTGATAAGCACAGTATGCAAGGCTGATATGGTCTACATCTGATTTAGCTTTACAAGTACAAATGTCATAAAATGCCACCATCATTCATAAACACATTAGCATGGTTCACAAATGCTAAACGTATTCACACCAAAAGTGACAAATGAATAATTTCCTTTATATTCTGAGACATCCTATCTCTGTCATTCTTCATTATGTTCACTGCTGCCAACACCAGGAAAGACCTCCTTTCCAGTCTACCTCTCACATGTGCCACTCATGGCAACACCACTGAGAGTTTTGGTTCCAAAGTTAAAAATGAATCCATTGGGAATGCTTTTCCAACAGAGAAATAAGCATTTCTTCAGTCAGTGGACATAAATTCTGGCCAATAAAAGGGAAAAAAGACTTTGAGTGCCTAATATTACACTGTGAAAACGGTAATAGTGCCTGTGTACCTTTACAGAAGGTCATAAAGAAAAAAAAACTAGGATAAAATGAGAAAGATTTTTTTGGACTAAAGGTTGGATTGGACTTTTGCAAAGTAGGAACTGTATGAAGCCAGATGGGGGCCACTTTTGCCAATCTGAAACACAAAATTGTGCTATAAATTAAAAGCTAAAATTTGAAACTCAAGGCTGAATTACTCATCTTCTAACCTAAAACAGTATTTAGGATAAAAGTCAACCGTCAGCTAACATTTCTTACTAGTACACCAATCATCCTGATGGATCAGATGTTTCAACAAAGGGTACAAGACTAATGTGCTCACAGACATGTGAAGCTGCATTGTGTAACATTACTCATTGGACTTGAATTGAGATTGCTGTCATGTAAATGTTAGTGATGTGTCGTTCGCGAACGAGCCGGCTCTAAGAGCCTATGCTTTGTAGAGAGCTAGTAGAGCCAACTCCAGTCAGGGAGAGCCGAATCTTCAGCTGCTCGGCTCAGCTCTGCTGAGAATCCATGGTTTCAGGGGCGGGACTTTATTTTGATGGGCACACTATGGGGCCCATCACATGCAAAGACAGACTAGGATCATACCATTATGTGAAATAAGGAAGGGAGGCAGACACTCTGAAGACACTGTAGTGGTACAGGCCAGGTACACAAAGCGACAGAGAGACATAAATGCAAGTGCGTTTGGAAAAAGTGAAGAAATGAGCAAAAATTTCTGAATTCCAACCTGCAGTAAAGACTTTTATATAAAGTGTCATAAGTTTAAGACTTTGGCCTTTATTTATTTGATTTGTTCTGTTTTCAGTTAAAGGTTTGATTAAAATGTTAAATAGTAACTCTGTATTTTTTTGTATGTATAAAAATGCATAAAAATAAGGCTTTAATGAAAACACTGAATAAAAATTTGCTTACCAACACTGAAACCATTCATAATTGCTAAATTAGGCTAAAATATAAGGCTCAGAGTGATGCTAAATGAAGAGCCATTTAGGAGCCGTAAGAGCCAGCTCTTCTAAGGGAGCCGAGCCAAAAGAGCCAAAGCTTTGCAAAGAGCCAGACTTCCCATCACTAGTAAATGTCACTTTCTCATCAGTGTCCAGTTTTTCCACTCCAATCACTTAAATATGTGGTGTAGGAAATTCTGAGTCATAACTTTCCCACATTTTCTGAAAGCAACATGGTCTTAATCTGCAATACCTCAGGAGAGCATGTACAGCCCTGTTAATCCCGCCCCCTGTGCCAGAAGAGTACCAAGAGTTTTAAACTGAAAATGTTAGATCCTGAAAAACAGAAATGAAACAAAAAAAAGATATGAAACAAAAAAAAAATTCTCAATATTTATTCAAAGGAATACCAAAAACATTCATCAAACTTACATTTAAATTGAAAAACGTCATGAACTTATTTATTGTTTGGTTACGTCATTGTGTTTTCAAGTTTCAATATCAGTACAGTAACTTTCAGTTTCACAGACATATTTCAGTTTCAAAATTTAGCTTTTCATTTAGAGTTTTATCCAGTTGACAAAATGGCCCCACACATCAGGGCTCTAGGGACCCCAAGCAATGAGATATTAAAATCTATATCCATCTCATGTCTCTGAATTAGGCAGTTCTGCAGTTTTTAAGCTTCAACCTCCAACTGTTTCACATGCTTGCTGCCGTGATTGGTTGCAAAAATAAAATACTTCGGTTTCCCTAATTACCTCCAGTCCTCCTCAGGAAAAAACAAAATGTTTTGTTTTTTTTGTACTCAACAGCAGAAGTGTCTTGTCCTTCAGTCCTACAAACAGAAACATATGCAGTTTTTCATGATTAGTTGCTCCACTTTCCCGCTGGCAGAAAGCGGCGTGACTGGAACCATAACAAAAGTAGGCAGCCTGCGCTTAGGACCAGATAGACCCAGCTATCTCTCATAGATAAGCAGAACGACCTCAGTGACAGATGAGGGACCCACTCCACATTATCATCCGCTTTTATTTAGAGGATTTGCTTCCTGCCGATGAGCCCCACGAGCGAAGCAGCTCTGACACTGGCTGAGAACAAAGTTGGAGATAGCGTGCTTAGAAGCGAAAGCTATCACAGATCCACTTAAGATATGTAAAAGAAAGCCATCAAGCAGGGATAGTACATGCGAGAAATATTAACAGGAGATGAGAATCAATATCATATATTATTCACCGTATCTGTGCCAGTTGCTTTTAAATGCAGACATTTTAAAGAGACATTCTCTCCATTGTTGGGAATAACAATAATAAAATGAGCTGATCTTTATTCTGAGAGCTGAGGGAAAACGCCAGAGGCAGCTGAAATAAAGGGAGTACGTGTTCTCTTGTGTGTCCTACATTCTGCTCTGATAGAATGATACAATGACACAAATAGCATCTGTCCAAGTTAGGATCACATTGTTTAGGCCCCTATGTAAACACTGACACACCCTTTTGGCTCACACACCAGCATTTAGTACAATGTTAGGGGTCCACATTTGTAGTCATCTGTGTGCGTAGCTGCAGAGAATGCAGTATTTCTGGTGACTGGGGTCACACATGACTGGGCTGACACTAGGGCAGGATGGAGCAGACCCTCATAACAGTGGTATTATCCAGGGGCAGCAGGATCCAACAACTCCAGAGGCTTGAGAGGGGACATACTGACCCCAGTCTAAGGCCAGTGTAATAACAGAACCTGCCCATCTATCACATTTAACACCGCTTTCACAACCAGACTTCAAAAAGAAAATAACAAAAATGAGGACAAGATCTTGCACTAAATCAGTTGACTGGACATGGTGCAGATTCAGGACACCCGAGGGTCGTCCATCTTGGAGCTGATATTCAAATGGCACTTCCCCTGACACTAGTAAATAACTAGAATCGCGTCTCTTTGCTCTGTTTGCCTTCAAGCTACCAACATCCAGCCTGGGTCGAGTCAATACTGTCAGCAGCACTATTACAGAGCCTGATGATTTGTGCCTGCTGCTGAGTCTGGATGACCTCATTTAAAGCTTTTCCTCTTGACCTTTTGACTTCAATGGCTTGATCTGGAAAAGGTCAATCGACCAGGGTGGACCCTGCCACAGCTTATATGGAGGCCTCTGAAAGACAACACTACACTGTAATGTAGACTTAAACCAAAAGCAAAAACACATTAGTAATGTCCACTTCCACACTGATAAATGAAACAAAATTACTAAAAATCCAAACACTGAACACAGGTAGACAGTATGACTTGTGGTTCACTCCCTTTAATATTTCCATTTCAGCACCCAATAATGAATTTTATTTCAACTTTCTTCTGTTTGCTTCTCTTTACTGTTGCAAAGGAATGACTTACATTAGTTACATTGTGCATTACAACCAGACAAACATGGTTTTGGCTAACAAACCTGAAACCTGTTTAACGCTGATGCTCACTGGTACCACTACCAAACAGTGGAAAGTTGTGTATGGGACAAAATATTCTCTACTAGTTGGAACACAGTAGACCTTTACTAGATATTGCCCAGAAGAAAAACTGTGCTGCTCACACGTGTCTTTCCTTTGTCACCTGAGAATTAAATCACATTCTTATTTTGAGCTTTCAATGGACAAGATGCAACTGTTCCTGGCAGCAACAGTGGGTTCAGTGTCTTTGTAAAGTTCACTGCAACATGTGGACAGGAGGAGCTGAGCATCATACTCCCAAACCTGTGATCAGCGGACAATCTGCTTTACCATCTGTATTACAGCTGCTTGTGTTTTCAGTTCAAAAACATTTTTTATTATGTGAAGAAAGGAAAACACATAGACTCATGAAATATTCATATCTGTTAGAGTCAAATGGTGCGATGTTAAATGTTCTGTCTCAGCACAGTGAGAGGATTTGGTTTGAATTTTTGAATAATGTTTATAATAAAACATCTTAATTTCTGACAGACTCAGAGGCAATAATCAAAATATTCAGTGAGGCAGAACTAAAGGACTTTTCTGAATCTTTTTGATACCTTCAAACATTAAGCCTTACTGTGATCTCAATTTTCGCTTTAAGTAAGGTTAACTTTGTAAAGCTCAAGGTAAGAATCTTGTAGGCAACTCTACAAACTGCAACCATATTCTCTTAAATTTGTTTGAAGCAAAGATCAAATCCTAGACTCAGTTGGAAAAAATCCTGATGTAAAGCCAAGGACAGACATCACAGAGCTCAAATAAAAGTACTGTAGGTCAATGAAAATAATCTGTGCAGAGCGCTGAATTTGATCAAATTTCTGTGTCTGCAAATGGGGTCTGTTCATCGTCTGTTCCACCATTAGCTAATGCTACTCATGCAAACTACCCAATTATTCCAGAAAGCTCATCTCCCTCTGTGCATCAGAGTTTTGTTCCTAGAAGATCTGGGAATAAGCCTGATTTTCAGTTGCATAAAAATGTTGCAGACAGTAGCTTTATTTACTGCTGAGTGAAAACCAATAAAGCATTCTGCCCGTCTCAAAATGATACTTCTCCCTAACAACCTCCAACACTGATTAATTTGCCATTCTGACGTAGTCTGAAATAATCACAGTGTGAATGCTCTTAATCAACACTGGTACTGGAGGAAGCATCTGGTTGATAAAACCAGAGCTGGTTTAACTTGCAGGCAGCAGAGCCAAGGTCAAACTGCAAATAGCTTTACTGACTCCAAGTCCTCCGTTTGCTAATTTATGTTATGTAAGAATGTACCGTTTGTAAGGTTTAAAAGGTGACTTCAGTGTGATGACGAGATTCTTCATATCATTAGAAACTTAGAAGCATGCAGAGCCAGTGCCAGGAGTTATAGACTGAATGAGTTTGTCTTCACGTCATAGGGCTGAGACAAAGAAGCTGTGGAGAGGGGGGTGTCCAACAGTGACCCAATTATAATTAAGCATTATGTCACAGAAGTCTCTGCTACCTCTGCCTGTCGAGGTAACACAGATTTCATTTTCCCCCTTGGTGCGGTTCGTTTTGTCTGGTGTGAACACAGTAACACAGACCAAAACAACCGCAGCGAGACCCCCCAAAAAGAAGGTGGTCTCAATCACTTTACGCAATGGATACGGGTCAGGTCACGGGCCTTATGTTAACAGGTAGGGTGGGTCCAGATCTGATTTAGAAAACTGTAACTGTTGGTTCTGGTACAGAGCTTGCATTACACCATACCTAAATATTTTAAATCATTCATTTTGACCTATTGGAAATAGTAGTGGAGACTAGACTATTGGGATAAATAAAGTACAGTTTCTATCATACTAAAGAAACTATAATCCCAAGTGCCCTAAAAATCCTCCACACATATGCTCTTGGCTATAGCAGGAAATATTTCACACAGGCAGGCACTTGACTTCTTGCAAATACTGTGAGTATTGGAACAGACCCTACGTATGTGTTAAATTAACACACGGACAGGGACATGAATCATAAGGAAACATGCAGCAGTGAATAATAAATTAATGTATCACACACCACAACACAACTGTACTGTGATCTCAGTAAGAAAAATTCACTTCAGTCACCATCACATGTGCTACAGCATTGCATCAATGTATTCATGCCTTTTGAAGAGACTTCTGTAACTAATCCACACATGTAGTCACATTTTAAAACTTTGTATACATATTCCCCTGCTTGAATACAGTCCATATTTCAGATCAAAGTTACATTTTTCTAAAGCACACACAGCTCAGAGTTTACTATTCTATACCCAGAGGAAGCAGTGTGATTATAGGTGAAGAGATCTTGCATCGACTGAACAAATGCAGACAGACTGCTTCAACATGGACCTGAGAGAAACTTCACAGAATGGAAAGAGATTCTGTGGAACTGACGATGTGAACTGACGTGAAAACTCGTTTTGTCTCTTCTCAGTGTTGACAACATGGACAGCCACAAGCGGTCCAGAGTCCAGATTGTGGGAAGCGTATTCCATGACCGTCCTATCTGTCAAGGCCTGGGACTGTAACTGGCATTTTGATTACAGTTTTTCTCAAGGGACTGTCAGGGACCTTGCATTGTATTGTATTAAATTGAAAAAAAAGAAAACTTTATGCTATTTTACAACCATTTATGTCCTTAGTTGTGTATCTTATTTTAAAGGTGTAATAACTAATTTCTAACAGCTCTATAGCAGGTGATCATAACTGCAGGCAGGTGATTGGTTGTTGAACGATAACAGAATCTCAATAATTAATTGTCTAGCAGTTGAGATTTCAGGCTTTCAAAAACAACTACCTGGCTGTACTGAGTATTGGAACAAATAGTTGACATCTATTAGAGTGTCATGATGCTTCAAGCAGCAATCGATGATGCAAACAGCAACAGACAAATCAGCAGTGTTACTCCACTAATTATTATGGTAATACTAAACTACATGTTCTTATTAGATTTTGACCTTTGACTAGCATCAGTTCATCCTTGAGTTCAAGTGAACTTTTCTGCCTGCTACAGTACTTCGTAATCTTTGCAAATCACTTGTTCTGTGTTATTTAAAAAAAATCACCAAAAGAGAGAAATTTATATTTCAAAAGTTCATAAGTTGTGTAGTGTTTAGCACTGTCGCCTCACAGCTAGAAGGACCCGGGTTCGATCCCCTGTGTGGAGTTTGCATGTTCTCCCCGTGTCTGCGTGGGTTCTCTCCGGGTACTCCGGCTTCCTCCCACCTCCCAAAGACATGCATGTTAGGTTAACTGGTGACTCTAAGATTGTCCGTAGGTGTGACTGTGAGTGTGCATGGTTGTTTGTCTCTATGTGTCGGCCCTGCGATGGATTGGTGACCTGTCCAGGGTGTACCCCGCCTCTCGCCCGATGACAGCTGGGATAGGCTCCAGCACTCCCAAGACCCTTGCGGGGATAAGCGGTTAGGAAAATGGATGGCTGGAAGTTCATAAGTATCAGATGCCACTATCTGGTTCTATCTGGGTATCTTAGTAACCATCTACATCCGTAGATACCATTTCAACCAGTCATCGGTGCTCTATCACATGTGAAGCAGATCGTCCCACTGAGCCCCACAACAACCGCATTAGCGTTGCTGCTGAAGTTTTTTCTGATCTAACTTACAAACAAGAACTTACATTTTGTCCTGAACTTTAGCTTGTTGAATGAGCGACCAAACCACCATTCACTGGGAAAAATTGACTTAATGTCAGTTTGTAAACTTGGGTCATATTAGATGCTGTCCTTACACTTAACACCCCTCTGCAGCTCAGGTTTGCTTCTTTGACTCTCGATCTCTAACCCTGTATCACTGGCGCTGTCACTGGCTGACATCAAAATAAGCACTTCTGATATGTACCCGGAAACCTGTGTTTTATTTTGTTACTAAAAACTATCAAGAACACATTTAAAAACACACAGACACTAAATGTTGTTTCTGTTTTTTCCTTTAAAGTTTACAGCCTGCAATGATGTTACCATATGCTGCTCTGTGCATAACGATGCAGCTGAAAAAAAGTGCGGTGATTGGCCTAAAAAAGTTATATTTGAGTCCAGGGCTCAAGTGACGATTCCAGTCATCAGCATTAAAGTGGCAGCCGTCCCTGCAAAACCTTTTACCCAAATTGCAACTACTTTGGACAAAACTCATTGGCTCGTCCTCATCCTTCATCCAGTAAAGCATTAATCAAACCACTGTGTTACTTGTTGCTTGTCCAACTGCATTTTAGTTGAAGCACATGAACAGACAAAATTAGAGGACAGTTTCATCACACTGTTTTACTAGGTTAATAATACTGTTTTCCTTAGCCTACTATACTGGGACTAACTAGCTCTAATAAAGTTTTTTTTGGGTTGCATTAGTAAATATTCTCTCTCTCCTCACTGCTCTCAATACCTCCTACCAGCTACTTTTCATCAGTTTTCTTATTCTTGAAGCATGGGGTCAAAGGGCACCATGGAATTAGATTGACCAATGTTACTTTTTTTAACATGTTAATTTACACCTTATTTTGACAGCCCTAAAAATTACATACCTTTACCTTTAACTTTTTTAAGAAATCAAAATGCAGTCGATATAACACAAATTAAGTGCCACAGAAAAAGGTCTGGGGAAAACACAAATGCCTATGAATAAGTCCAAAACATCTGAGAGAGACATCTGAGCACCATTACACCTCAGACAGCTGTTATCATCATACTTGATTTATTTACTCCATTACTTCAGGACACCTAAGTCCAGGGACAGTGAGCGAGAAGCAGCTACCTTAACTGACCAGCCACTCTATCAGCCTGGCACTCTGACACACTGACTGTGCATCATTTATATAACACTGCAGGCTGGAGACAGAGTCAAAAATTCCCTTTACTACAAATGATTGTGTAATCCAGAGAAAATTAGTGAGGAACTTACTGCAGAAGTGAAATAGCTTACACCTACAGAAGGATTACACAGACTGGATTCTCACTCTATGGTGACAATAGATAAAGAAATAAAAAATACACAGACTTCCATCTCAGTCCTAAACACTTACATTACATATTTCTGGTAAACAAGTGCCAGCAGAAATTCATATCCCCAAACTATATTAATATACTTTATTAGGACAAGGAAAATCAGAAAATTGTCCCATTTCAGAAGCTAGTTGTCAAAATACATCTGATTAATTGTTGCAGATTTATTACAAAGCAATTTGATGTTAGGCTTTTTCAGACTGGAGAGGTGGGGCGGAGGAAGTGTCATAGAGATCTTATTTGCACTTAAATAATGAATGAATACTTACACTCTGATTGATGTTAATAGAACATAAAGGCAAAAAAATCAGTCTTTCATTTTAGTGTGACGAGTGTGAAAAGCTAAAACATAAGCAGACTTTTATCTTCAGTAAGAGAACCACAATGAGGCCTATTGTGTCAGATGTTAAAAAGCTACCCAGTCCTGCATACTTTGGCAAATGCTGTCCTGAGACGATGTGCCATCAGCAATGATAAACGTCTGCAGCCTGGAGAGAGCCCCTGGCTTGGCTGTCACTTCTATCTCCACTGTATGATTGTGAGCATTCACCTGTGTGTAGTTCAGGAGCGTGTCTATCTGGAGGAAGCAGTTTATCTGGAGTAAGAGCACCCTGCCACCACGACAGATAACTCCACCTCAGCTTGTCCTCCTGCATACACCATGGAGCTCTGTGATCACTTTTTTGAAGAAACTGGGTTAAGGTCGTGAGTCACCAGCCACTGCATACCAGCTCCATCTTATTACCATGTATCAGTGTGCAAATGGCCTTACAATAAATCAAATATGACACGCTGTGATTATGTAATTACATTATCTCATCTAAAAATTAACTTATTAAGACTGGCCTGCTAATAGATGAAGAATGGGTTTATTTTCACACACTCTATTTAAAGAGCACTTTCATTAAAAATGTTCCTGCATGTACAGTATGTGTCTCACATGATGTCATTTTAGTGGAGAGCTCTCTACAAGGGGGTACGATCTAGTGTGAGTCAACAAGTGTGCTGTATTAGATCATTCAATTAAAAGGGTTATTAAATATCATCTATGTGATTATGGTCATTCAGAACCAAGAAAACCCAGCCTATAGTTATAGTTTACATTTTGGCACCATTAAATATATGCTGAATTTGCTAGCGGCCGTTCGCATCTGCAGCATACCCATGAATGTTCGGACAACTACAACTGGTTTACAGGGACACTGAAGAAAACTTAAAAATGTGCTTAATCTCAGGGATGATCTGTAGTTTTAAGGAGCACATTTATTCCTGTGATTTATGGACCATATGGAGCAACAGGTGAACACCTAAAACCTGACCTCACGTAGCTTCTTTACATCATGTATCTCCCTCTTACATAATCTATTCTACATATCTATTACAAAATATGCAGCTGTTATGCATGTGAATTGTTTTGCAATTATATATAGACTCTGGTTTTGAAACTCAAAACATATAATATTTTACTGCAGGATTATATAAACTGTTACATCACATTATACTGGTATTGCTGTTATTGTACCCAAACCCCATATTAGCCTACAGTGTATATCGAAGCCCCCTGGGCAGCAACATCTGGATCTGTTACTACCTCATGCTGCACACACCTTTTTAAAACGCCTTTTTAATATACATCAGCAGTGGATCAAATAACCCAGCGCTCTCACATTAAGAGAAATGACCTGTTATACTACATAGACCATATGTCTGAATAGTCGTTCATATCATTTGAGCTTAAATAATACCCTTTGTGCGTCACTCTGTTTATATAGCACACTCAGCTAAATTTTGATGGACACCACAAACACTTGGATACTAAAAAATCCAACAATCTCAAGTGTCTTTTCAAGACACACCTCTGAAATGAACCCATTTGAAGGCCAGAGAGAATTTATTAACAAATCCAGACTGTCATTCCCGGCTGTCTGTCTCCTCTGGGAGAGCTCAAGCAGCGTGCAGTAAAAGCAGTGGCGAGGTCGTGCTCTGTTGGTGAGAGATGGTGATGACTACTGTGAGACAGCCTTCACCATGGGAGGAGTGTTTGACTCCCTGCTCCAGACAGACCCTGGGCTCACTATGTATGTTCCTGGGAACTGGTGAGTGTCTCCACTCCTTCCATACACGTATGGTCTGGATATGATACAGAAAGAGTGCATTGTTCTGTGAGGACAGTGTTGTACAGCTAAAAATTACCAAGTTCAAAGAGGGTGCTAATACAAAAATAGTTGTTGATATAGCATTAAAGCTACACCAATAGTTTTATATTAACAGAATTGACAACACCCCCTCTGTAGTACCTACCCAGCACCAAAGGACAGACAGTCGGTTCCCTTGTTGCACTCAGGATCAGCTAATTATACTGCTGGATAAAGGACCCACATCTACCCTCTCTGATTTTAAGCATTGTGGATAATGTGCTGTGCTGGATAATAAGATGGACAAGATGACAGCTCTGGTCAGGCAGGAGAAGATCTTTGGCGAGTGTAGACCGGTGTGTTTTATGGAGACATGGCTGCATGACAGCATTCCTGATTCCAGTGTTACTATTGTCAGTTTCAATAGATTTGATGTTGACCGTCAAATCCTTTTCACCCTGTATACCTCAGACTTTAGAAACAACTCAGACTCCTGCCACCTTCAGAAATTCTCTGACTCTGCAGTTGTAACGTGTATTCAGGGTGGAGTAGTATGGGCATCATCTCCAGCTCAACATCAGTAAAAAAAGGAGCTGGTGGTGGACTTCTGCAGAGCCACTGAAGCTTTAAAATAAACACTGAAGAAATCATCTAATCATCTAGATTGGTCGTTTTCATTACTAAAAAACTAAAAACATCAAATCATCATCACTGCGGAGATCAACTGCATTGTATGGCATATCTATTTTTAGAAATGTCTGAATTAATTGTATATTCTATCTACATATAATAAATACTGAATCATCTGAAAGAGAGAGAAACACACTCCCCATAAACAGGTAACTGTTCATCAACAGGTTAACCAGAACTTTATAAGGTGATGTCAATGGTACAGCTGGTCTCACTGCCACCTAGTGGCTAAATATCAATTAATACAGTTTTAAATGAGCTGGTTGCTACCTATGTGCAAAATTACCATTATCTACATTGCAAAAGAACATTACAGGGCCCTCTGAGAGATTTTTTTACAGCTACACACCAAGTAAAATACTGAACATGAAGTAAAGCCCAACTCATACTGGATTTCTGAGGCCGATGTTTATACCTGGCACCCTAAAATCTCAGATACATATTTTTAACCATAAAAAACAATCCTGATACGGATTCACAAGCTTTTTGAGATACAAACATTTCTTGTTACTTATAAACCAATGTGTACACTAAGGGTCTAAAGATTCTCCAAATCAGTTCATACCTCCATTTCTGTTTTGTTTTTGTTTCTTTGGGGACTTCAAAACACAGATGACTCATAACCAGTGCTGTTCCTCAACGCCTGACAACATGGATGACCAACACTCTGTACTGCCTTGAACGTGGCACAGACCTACAGCTGAGAGACTCACACCGTGTCTTCTGTTCAGCTCTATGCTAACAAGATAAGTGATATTCTCTTAAGACATGAGGGAGCCACTATAAATAACAGCAGCTCAACCCAAACCAGCGGGCCCAAACCCACTGCAAGTTAGGCTGGGGTTTTAGAACTGCGATGTGACATTGTGAAATCTTCGTGAAGGTCACTATTTCATTGCTTTTTTCCTGGCAGAAAGGTTTTCCAAACACAAACTGACAAGAGACAAATCAAAACATGTTGGTAACTGATATGGCTTACACACTCTGTAAAATACAGTGATTTTTACTTCAAACATAAAACAGACTTCAACATTTCTGTATGAGGATGATGGGGTGTGTGTGTGTGTGTGTGTGTGTGTGTGTGTTGTGAAAGCTTCTGAGCATCTTTTCACTCACCTCCATCAGGTTTGATGAGTAAAACAGGCCTATCTTTCCTCTCCTCCTCTTTCTCTATCACCTCTTCCTCCACTTCCTGTGTGTCTTTACTGTGAAGGTTGAACAGCCTCTGACCTGGCTTTCTGCTGGGCTGACTCTCATCCAGCTTGACCTTTACTGGCAGCTGGCTGGTGGTGGTGGCGGTGGTAGCAGTTGCGATAAAAGGGACCGTGGGGGTTGTGTGGTACTCAACTTCTCTGGGGGAGCTGGTGCTGGGCTCGGGTGTGGTCTTTTGATAGCTGCTGTTTGGATCACTGCTTTCTGACTCCTTGTCCCTTCTTTCCTGTTGTGCTGACTTTATCTTGTAGGGCACATCCTTCCCTTCAGATTCAGTTACACTCTGAAAAGTTACTATTTCTTCCTCCTGCTCTTCTTCCATAATGTTTTCATCCACCTCTTCCTCACTGCCCGGTGCTACTGTATACTGTAATCCTTTGTGACTATTTGATTCTGATTGACTCTGCTGACTGGATTGACTCTCTGCACCTCCGACTTGATGACTGACATCGATCTGACTGTTTGACCCTCTGGGTCTCACACTATCTGATGCATTTTGGTGATGTGCCATAGTAACAGAGTTATGTACTACAGTCTCTGAGATCATATGTGGATACTTGCTGTGCTTTTCACCTTTTTCTAAACCTTGGTTTAACGGAGACGTGGGACTATCCAAACTTGTGTGTGCATGCAAAGGATTCTCTAAATCTGTCCATGGACTCTTCTCATCGAATGAGACATTTTGCACACTTGTCTGTGTGTGCTGCCAAGCAGTAGTGGTGTCCTCATGCATATGGGGCACGACAGTACTCTGGGGAGTTTCTGTTACTTCCTCCTCTGCAGCATGATCATGAACTCCATATCGCTCTACCAACTCCAGTTTGCTTCCTCTGTCAAAGCTCTGAAAGGCAGAAACTCTCTCAGGTCTGTCAGAGCCTCGGACCACAGATATGACCTTGCTGGAGTGGGAGCGCTGGGTGGGGACGAGCAGAGACTGAGGGTAGGTTTCTGGAAAGTCTGTAGGACCATAATCATAGTCTTCTTGCTCCTCCTTATCCAATGGCGATGATTTGAAGAGAGGAACATTACCATTAGGAGGAAGATGGTACGTTGTGGAGAACTGATCTGTATGGCCTTGTTGGTCCAAAGTGTAGGGGTAACTGTCATGTCTGCTGGCTGTGTCCTCCTCTGTGGATGCAGCTAACATAGGTTTGTGGACTTTCTTTGGATCACAGTCTGGTACAGGGTAGCACATCAGCTTCCCCCCGTTGTTGGGGCAGTGGCAGACCCTGCATGGGTCAATGTGGAAGGAGTGCCCAGCGTCGTACTTTTGACTGCTATGGACACATCCAATGCGTTCACATTGCATGCAACCATCTGCAGGCTCCGAAACCTCAATGCAGTTTGGGGGAAGGTCAGGACAGCTGATGAAGTTGCAGCTGATCCGTCCACCTCCAGTGGGGCAGGAGCATTCTGTGCTTCCGTAGTCCACAAAGTAAGAGTCTCCCTCAGGCACTTTGCCATTCTTGAATCCAGCATTGATGCAATCATAGTACTGGTAACCCTCACATGTGCAACCTCTTTGTAAGCATGAGGCGCAACAGGCACCACTCTCCAGCACTTCTTCGATACAGTTGTCCAGAAGGGGACAATCCACGCCAGTGCAGTCACGCTGGCACAAGGAGACAGTTAGGTAGAGAAAAAGCAACGTACACCTCAGCAGTGCTGCTTCAGCTCTCAGGAGACAGGCCATGGCACTAGGTGTGCATACAACAATCAAAGGAGATCAGGTATCTTCCAAAGCCTTCAGTTTATCTTCAAGGATTCTGGCACATTCTGCCCATGTGAGTCATCTCTACTCTGCAATAGATAGAAAAAAAAAGACAGAAAAGCAGACAAAAGCTTATTTCTTAAAATGAAAGCAGACAAACATCTGGCTTTATAGTTAAGCTCACAAGTCAATTTTTTACAGGCTCATAGTCATCCTAGCATTAAGACTATGTACTCCTCATTAACATCAGCTGCAGTGCAGTGTTTCAAATCATTATGCAGGCTGTCGTGATGAAACCTGGAACCTGCCCAAGTTCTAAATTTCTACCATGTCCATGATTATCTCCATTTGAAAAAAAGCCATTCCAATCTTGTGTTGCAGTCAACACTCTTGTCTGAAAATAGAGACTTCATAATGGTTTAGCAGTTGAGTTTGTTGGAAACTGATTATGCTTTACTCTAAGTACATTCTCTGAGGTAATTAGAGGAGCAGAGACCAATGTGCACAGCCTCCTCTGACTGCAAATTCTTGCTGTAAATGATGTGTTTAATAAGAGTTGCAGTTTCAGAGTTAACATGAGTGAATTTACGCAGCATGTACACATTCATGTCTCACTAGTTTGTTTCACCATGAGAGAGAAGAAATTAAATACATTACATGTTACTCTCTTTGCCAAATATTGTTGGACAGCTCTAATGTATTACCAATGGGATTAGGCATATTTCCCTATAGCGATGCATGCAAGTAAACACACATCCACAAATCAAACTACTATTGTGGGTTTGCTATTAATTATCTAAAAAGTGCTGTTTGACCCCAGTTTGTTATGAAAATTACTGTCAGAAGTCAGTAAATATGCTCTACCTTTAACCTCATCGTCTGTTAATCACATTGTCATCTGAGTCATGAAACTGCGCATTTAAAGAGGAATCCTGGGATAACAGACCGGAAATAGTTTACACATTTTGCTCATAACAGCTGCTTTTGCTATTTTTACCATGAATTTCTAATACAGAACCTGAAATCACATAGAAAATGAAGTGTTACACTGGACATGTGGCTAAACTGTTTGATTTAGTTACTAATAACTGTTAATTTTAACCTGTGTTTGTTATTAGTCATGTTTCAGATTCTCAAACAGCTAACTGAACATTAGCGCACAACAACTTGTCAGTTTAATATAGATCCACAATCATTTACAATCTAAGACAAAGACAGTTATACACAACACATTCCTTGGGCACCTTGGCATGTACAGTAAGAAACATATGTCAAACTATTGTGATTGATCATAAAAAGGAAGTCACACGCATTTGTTCCTGTACTACACACAATAAAAGTTGGCAATGCACAGCTGCAAAAGAATGCAAACCGAGAAGCCATATAAAGCAGCCTGGTGTTTCCCAGACCAGTGTGGGATGGGGGATTCCTCTTCTTCTCTAGTCTGCACAAACACAAACACTCTGCAGATCTCTAAACAGACCCTGATGTCATGTACAACGTGGATAAAAAGAAGAGGATTAGGTTAATGAAAAACAACAGTGGCAGAGCAATAAGCATAACAGTGTGTGGCTATTTACTGCAGAGAAGACCAGGATATCTGAGTCTGGAATCCATGCAGGAAGGTGAATTACAGAGAGATATCAAACATTCTGTAAATAGCACAAGTAGTACTAACAGTTTTAATAAATCTATGAAGTTTTCATGTTGTTAAGCATTTGTCCCACCTGTCTGCAGTTAAAACACAATATTTATATGGTATTAAGTAAGTCATTGTAACTATTCATAATAGTTTAGGCAAATAAAGACTTTGTATTTCTTCAGCCATGTGCACAGACTGCAGCAATCTATCATCCCTATGCAACTGATAAGTAGAAAACGTTGTCCAGCCTAAACGCTGAGTGCAAGATTGCAGCCAAACGCGGCTACAAAGTTGAATACACCAGAGCGACTCATACCACATCATCCATAAATTAAACTCAATGCATGACGCGGGCGAACAGAAAACGCAGGGAAAAAAGTCACTTTTGACGGGTTAAGGAGCAAAAGCTGTGTGGAGGGACCGGTTTGTGTTACCTTGTCACGTACGGAGTGATGGGCTGGAGAGCCTCCGTCTGTCGGTCCTCTGAGCGCCGCAAGTGTGAACCTTTTGACCATCGCAGCGCTGCTGGGACCTGCAGGCAGGCGGAGGGGGAGGTACGAAAAGTTTCCCCTGCTGGAGACTCCGGAGGAGATCCCATCATGATCTCATCGTGATTTCTAATGAAGAGAAGGCTCGTCATTAGAAGAGGAGCCCAAACAGACCCCGCTATCTGCAGGCCTGTAGAAAACAGGTGGGCCTGCAGATAGCGGGACCTCTTTCACCTGAAGTACTTTCTGGGAAACTAAATACCTAAATATAGTATAAAGATACCTAAAACTATAGTAAAATGCAGAGTATAAGAAGAAGAAGAATGTGTAGGTTCATGCTGCTTTTCACCAATATATTGTTAGAGGAACTATTTTTTTGTAAAACATTTATTTTTACATTTAATAATAATAACAATGACATACTTTTGACTACTTTATGGTAGTACTTTATGGTTATATACAAATTAAGTAAATTAAATACAGTGTGTCAGGTGAGTTTTAGAGGTGGTGGTGGGTGTTTTATTTTTTTTTAACTGTAGGGCAAAGCCACCCCCTGTTGCCAGGTGTTTATGCTAAGCTAATTGCTTACTCTAAATAAAACACACATAGTTGGCTATGTGGTTGTAAATGTAATGTACAGCTTGACATTCTGGAAGAGGCTGTTCTTTACTAATTTTCAGAATTACATAAATTAAACTAATTTGGGGGCTATGGAGCTACATGTAGGTGGTGAGTTGCTTAGCTTAGCATAAAAACAGGATGAAGGGAGGAAAATCTAGCCTGCTTATGAGCTGCAACTTTTAAGCTCATTAATTAGCATGTTTGATTTCAGTTGTTTCAGTTATGGTATTATAGAGACTTCTGTACTAACTATAACCAAACAGTAACTTCCCAGAATCCCTGCTGGTTCCTAGCAATGTTTTGGCAGCTTCTCACCAAAACATAGCTACAGCACGTTAGGCTACTCACTGTGAAACATTTTTAAATGTGTTATATACAAATTAAACAAATGTGACAGTGTATTAATAGTGAAATTTACAGGTGCTAGTGTGTGTATTATTATTTTTTAACTTTGGCCAAAGCCAGGCTAGATGTTCCCCTATGCTGCCAGGTGTTTATGCTAAGCTAATTGTCTCCTAGCTCCATGAGTGTTAGTCTTTTAAATTGCACATATACCACTCTGGTCAACTACTCTGAACTCACATAACATTTCTATCAGCTAAAAGAGGAAGATAAGCTGAGTGGAGGTTATTATTCCTTTATATACACACTATTTTTTTCTCATATATAACTTATTGTAGTATAAAGTCATATAGACAGTTACTCTAGGGCCTTTTATTTTCTTTAGAGTCATGTTGTCAGCCCCCAGGGTAAACTTTGCTGCTGTCCACTGCTGTGTTTTTAAGGACCTTGCATGTACCTCATAAACTGAAGGCTGTGACCTTGGCTGAACGCGAGCTTTGAGCGCACACAGCATTACTCATGCTGCTGTCTGTCTCCTGCCAGTTGCAGCCCATGCATGACACAAGGCCATAGGCTATCTCAACTGCACCCCAAAGACACTGGCCTGTTTCTAATTACCTGTTTGCCTCCACACTGACTCTACTCCCTGCAGGCATAATGCTGCATGACATTCAGCTGAAAATGTCTTTGCATTTACATGTTGTAAAGAAATATTTCATCTTCTTCAGTCATTTGAATATATTTCCACCTTTTTGAGGGAGCGTGACCCTGTAACAGCAAATGGCAGAAGACTTGTAACTTTATGACTTCAGACCAATCTCATGTCTCACTTTCACAGCTCCTCTTTCTTTAGTTGGAGCAGCCTCTTTGGAGGGCATTGTAAATTTAGGCCAACACCTCACCTCCAGAGGATGTCTGAGTTCAAAGAGCGTAGCGAGTGTTGTTTGTAGTAAAATGCAGCATGCCAGAGGTTTGAATGGACTCACTCATCATGTTGGAGCACCGTTACCTAATCACCAATCTGCACCCCACCCAGAAGCCCGTATAAAAGTCCTAATGAGGCACTGTCAAGGCCTGGGGTGAAATGGTGGTTGGTGCTGTGATAAACACACTGGCTCTGATAACAGATAAGACCAGTGCCAGGGGAGTGGGCAGGCTTTCAACTAGAGATGAGAGATGAGGTAAAACAATAGAGAGCACTTATACTCAGGGTGGGTCAAGGGAAGGACATGTCAAATCTTGCTTGTAGGCTACAGTTTTTTATTTAATCTACTGTACTGTGGGCCAGCTGCCTTATTTTTCACATATAAAAATAGTCTTGGCTGTGACAGCACAATTCCTTGGAGTTATCTGCAGTTTTCACTGAAGTCGCACGGATGACACAGTAGCAAGATCAGAGAAGGTTTGCCATGCTGTAGTGAACAAACTTGGGTTTGCATACTCATAACAGGATCAGGCTCAGCCCCTGCTACAAAACACTGAGTGGGACTTGTCAACGCATGGGTGAGATTTGTGGAATCCCAGTATGATCTCTGGGGAAAGCCGTCAGACAGAGACAAGGCTTTGAAATAGCCGGGGAGGCCTCAGGGAGCCAGGCCTCATATATGGGGTCATCAGGGAGCATCTGGCTCAAGACTCACTAGTGTCCTTCATGTATGATTTATTGAAGGGAGGCTCGGCAGGGGCCTCAAAAAAAAAAATTTTATATGATGTCTGGGGCCACTGGGAAATTGGCTGCACTAAATGTATCAATAATGTATGTATGATGTATCAAACATGTAAGACGCACATACCTGTGTAAAGTTCACTCAGGCTGGGTGTCAGTTCACAACATCTATATATCATTTTCCACAGGAAAGTTAATATGTCTTCAGGAAAATGGAACAATCTTCAGATAACGTTTGTTTCCAGCTTTGGCTTGAAATTCAGATCAATATCACTGTCTTCAAAGCAGCTGCAGTTCGAATTGGAATTAATGTTATCTGCTAAACAAGAAGTTCTGGAAGTACACGAGCTATATTATTGCTGCAACCATCTGATTGTAATAATAGTCAACAGAACATTGGCATATTAAGATTGAGAAGCAAAAATGGACACTGTTTTATTGTTTTATGAGGCAGTCACAGTGTTGTAGAGGAATAGTAACTTCCAGGGGTTATTTGGTTGTTACAACATGCCAAATATTTCTTATCAATTAAAAAATATCTATCACCTTTCAAAATGATCAGACTTTCAACATATCATGTCTTTTTTATTGCAAATTAATTAAATTTCAAAAACAAATAAAATTATTCAGACCCTTTGCTGTGGCTCCAAATTGTGGTCCAATTATGGCCCTGTTTGCTTTACTGTTTTTTTAAGATGAGCCTAGAACTTGACTGGAGTCCACCTCTGTCAAATTGAACTGACTGGACATCGTTTAAAAAGGTACAGATGCGTGTGTGTGTGTATAAAGTCCTACAATTCACATTGCATCTCAGGACAAAAAGCAAGGACCTCTACATAGAGAGAGTTCACTGGACGTAATGAGGACCATTATATAAAACCATTTATGTCCATTTATAAGTCTCTAGCGCCTAGACTTAACCCCACAGAACATCTGTGGTGAGACCAGATAATAACAGTTCACAGTCTGTTCACATCTAATCTGATGAAGCTTGAGAGGATCTGTCTGGGAGAATGGGAAAAACTTCCTAAATCCAGGTGTGAGAAGAATGAAGAGACTTACACACAAAGATTTAAACTGTAATTAGTGCCACAGGGGCTTCTGCAAAGTACGGAATTAAGAGCCTGCATACTTACATAAATGAGAGTTTTCAGTTTTTAAATTTTAAAATGATCTTTTCACTTTTTCATTATGTGTACAACACAGTAAAATGTGCATAAAGCAAAGAGCCATCAATACTTTCTGAAGTGACTGTATGTTAGATGTACTGTAGGCCAGCTTTTCTGCTGAGACTTTACTCCATTCATCATAGTTGTTTTTTTTCACTGGGACATGGCCATGCATTATATATTATATTATATTATAATTTCCCTCTGGGATTAATAAAGTGTTTTGAATCTTGAATCTGAATCTTGAATTGTCCGCTGCAGGTAATAAAGTAAACTCACCAGCTATAAGGTTTGCAGGCATACCTCTTTTTCAGTGCTCATTTATTCGGAGTTGTGTTTCTGTCCACCTGATGAATATAAGTGCCATATGCGGTATGTTTTGGCTCTGCTTTGGTCTCCACCAACCCCTGAGGGAAATGTGTTTTAATATCTGCTAAATCAGACAGTGTTTATGGTGTGTGTATAAGTATATGTATAATATTTTACATATGTTTTTTGATACTGGATCTGCCCAAGATGTATTAAGATTCAAAGGCCTCTAAAAAAAAGTTCACGCAAACGCAAATGACGACTGTTGGCCCAACCAGCAACTACACATATCCCTGGTGAACATATTCTTATGGACCTGTGAGGGTGATCAAGCTCCATCCACAAGATGGCGATACAGGCTGTTGAATGCTCAAAGCATTTCCATGGCTACTTACATATATCCTATGATCATTCCTTCTTTTTTTCCTGTTTTTTATGGATGTGACCATCATATGAAATAGCATATATGGCCCAATTATCCCAAATCAAAGATGGTCCACCTTTGGCAAAAATGTGACACAGTCGGTTTATTTGGTTCGTTTTTGGCTGAGATGGGGGCCATGCTGTGGCGCGCTTGTGGTCCACATCTGGCAAATAGAAGCGGACCACCCAAGTTCCATCATCCCACATGATATGTGGATGGGATAAAAGTGTCAGGTGTGGGATGGATCTGGGCCACAGCAATTTTGCTATTTGGGTAAGAGTCAGTCTTACTGCTTACTTTCCAACTTCTGGAAACCTGCCCAATGGCTGAACAATGTGGGCATGATTGACTGAAGTGGGAAAAACTTGTCAGATGCAGGTACCATCCGTAAGGTTTGGGGTAAAATGGTTTCATAGACCGTTTGATGATCCAATAAGCACCCAGTTTGAAGCATTCATTGCAATACATACATACATAACATACACAAACATGCACAAAAGTAGTTACAATCATCCAGGATTAAAACACAAAGAAGTCTACGGCTTATTTGAACTGTGGCCTTCCACATGTAACGAACAACACACAAAAGACAGGATGAGGCACATTAGGCACCTAATAGTGCAAACAACCTACCGCCTCCATCTGCTGAGCAGTTCACACACAGGTCACCAATATCCTGTTGTGATTACCATGCAAATGGTCTGAGCGTCCTGTCTTTTACATATGTATCACAACTGTCTTTTGTTTGGTAGTTGTCTCATAATACAATGCACATCTTTGCACATGTGATGAATTGTGGTTTGTCCTTGTATGCCATTATTTAATTGTAGGGGGGAAATAAACTACAGTGAAACATAATGGAGAGATTACATTTCTGGCATGTGCTTTTGCTAGCTAAAAAAGTTTTGGTGAATGAAATTACTTCCAGACTAACTGAAATTGTAAATACAATGTTTTGGGAATATTTTTTCACTGACTGGGTGGCTGAAAGGTTTGGAAATATCAGCCTCTCTGTGAACAACTATACGTGCAGCATGTTACAATTAACTTCTGGCATCAGCTCAACTGCAAATTCTTATTTCCTGCAGATAACTGACAGTCCGCAGAACATATGTGCTTTGTAGTTAATGATTTACAGAAGATACCTGGTCAACGCATCAGCGCGCCAGTTTGCAAAAGCACAGAAGCATACCTGCTTTTAGAAAAAGAAAAAAAAATCCCAAGGCACTGTTCTGTATATGCTTACAGAGGACAGACCTTTGCAAGGGCCTCAGTCTGTCTGGTTATCTGCTGTAGGATACAGTGGAGTGATTTGCAGGACAAAAGTGAACTGTTAAGAGAAAGGGGAAATGGGCGGTGTCACCCTCTGGAATCTGCATTAGTCTGGCTCTATAGGGGACAGAGCAGCCCTGCCCTGTGTCACTGATTCTCCTAACACTAGGTCAAGAGCCCTTTTGAAAGCAAATAGCACAGCTCACTGTCAGTGGAGCGCTGTAAAAGAATAATATGTGCTGAAATCAAGGCTCGCATAGACCTGCCTCATGCTGTGTTCCATGTGTATTTGCCTCTGTGCAGCACGGTTAAATAAAAACTGCTACCCGGGCGCATAAACAAAAGCTCTAATGCTTCAGTCACTGTTTTTGAACTCAGGCTGTTTTGTACAAAATGGATTGAAACTTAACACGTAGATTAATTAAAAACATCGACTCACCAAACCAAATCAGAAGCTGTTTGGGAGAATAAAACTTTCCAAATTGGGCGCACGACTGGTGTGTGTATTGCCAGTGTGTCAGCTTGTCTTAGTTACTGCCTGACCTGTCTCGTTTGGCAGCACAGTAAGTTTGGGACGGACCAGAGTGAGCAAAGAGCGCGGCACTGACAGATATAAAGTATGTTCTCACTGCTGCCAGTGCCGGTCAACAGGATGCTAGAAAAGTACAGTTTGTGCACTGATTGAGATGAATAGCTTGTTGTTGGCTACTGATCACTAAAAAAGCAAGAGGGGATTTCAGCATTTAGGCAAAGATTCAAACTCATTGTCACAATGGAGAAAAGATGATTATGAAAATCACTTCACATTATGTATGTACATACTGTATGTTCACAGACATATGTGAACACATATAAATGTTCACAGTGTGTACTGTACAGCAGACAAACAGCAGCATTATTATCAATTCAGAGTGTATCTGTCCCCCTGGTGAATGTAAGTTCTATATTCACTCTGCTTTTAACTTTGGCCCAGATTATAATGATAATAAAAACTGCAAAGCAATTTTTTTATTCAGTAACAGCTCTAGTAGTTTTTGGGTGGCTGTGGGACTGTTGGAAGTAATCCATGAACCCCAGCACTAGTGGGTTCATTCCTGTGTTCCTCCTGGCTACATGTATATGTGACACTGAGTACCAAACCCTTGGCACTTTAAATGCAGCTACCTGTCCAGAAAAATAAAGAGTACTGTGGTGCCCCACAGTTTTTGCCCCATAGAGCCACCTTTTTGGTTGCTCTGGCCATGCAAAACAGAGGAAAACTAAGTTTTTAAGATAACTGTGTATTTGTTGTAAGCAGTGATGAAAATGCCGTTGGGGTTAAAGGGGTCATATTATGCATTTTGTGGTTTGATGTTACATACTGGGCGCTTCACAATAGTATAGTCAGAGTCCCAAAGCTTGAGGTGAACCTTTGGCTTTTTTGGCTTACTTGGTCAGCTGAGAGGCCGGTACCGTTTACAGCCTGTGTTCCAGCTGGGCATAGTCTGGCCCCTCGGAAGTCTTCCACAAGCTGACCAATCAGAACAGAGTGGGGTGGGAGAAGAGCTCAAACAAGACATTTCACCCTGAAGGCCAGAGATGTTGTTGCATTAAGACACATTATAACATGGGTTTGAAGTTTTCTCACTTGAAAATGATGAAACCCCATACAGTCACTTTAGGATATATCTACATATCCCTCAGGTTTTTATGATGATCTTACATTATTATCGTTATCCTTACGTTATCCTTCTTTATATGTGAAAAGCTGAGGGCATAGAGTGTCTGGTCATGTCTTATCTAAAACTTTATTCCACACGTATCCTAAGTAAAAAAGGACGTTTCTTTATATTGAGTGATTGTTTAGCTGAATGCAACCACTCGCAGCCATTCAGTTAATCAGCTTCTGATTTCATGAAATATGCATGGGCTACCAGCAGGCGCTCGGTGGGGAGCTTTGGTTTCCAGGGGATGTTGCTCGATACAGAGGAGGCATCCAAATTATGCGCTGCTCCAAATTGGCTCCCTGTGTCTTCAGCCTTCTCCGCTGCAGCAAAAACACAGTCATGGCCCAAAAGTTTCAGACTGTGAAACTCTGACAGCGAGAGCTGCGCATGATCTCAAATGTTCCTTCATCTTTTTAGGAGCTTAGAAACACTGACTAAAGCCACACTAATTGCAATCCCCCACCCCTACCCCCCTTGTGCTGACAGCAAGATGCATTCCTGTCCTAAGCTGATGAATGGACCTTTAAGGAAAACGAACATCCACAATCTTTGTTGTCATCTCCTTTTGTTATGATGGAAGCTAAGCCAGCAGACAAGCCAACCTTTAACCACGAAAAACAAAGTCAGCTGCTCCTTCTCTCAGCGAGGTGTCTGGCTCCAGAAAAAACAACCAGCACTGCAATGTGAAACAGTTCAACATGTCACAAGACTCCAACCTTTACCTTGCTTTTAAAGATAAATCAGGAAAAAGCTATTGCTGTTGGACCAGCTCTGTAAATGTCACTTTTGATCATGTTTGCTTTGGAAAATTCCTCCCCTCAGCTTTCAAACTCCTCATCCAGTAATATATCTACAGATAATACAATGAACAGATTGTGTGTTGTTATCTTGTAGAGAATAAAAACATAAAAAGATGTTATTTTGTCCCATTTGTTTTCACCTGTGTGTGTTTTCATTATAACAACTATCCAAATGAGAAGCCTTTAAACTGTGCAAATGTCAACTCAATCAGCGTTCATGCTGAATGTCAACAGTGCACCATTGTTTTATGCAGCTCTGAGTGCCTTTTGAAATAGCGGTGATTGCATGTAAGATAGGTCGAAGGACCTCTTCCCATGTGGACAGCAGATCCACATGAGCAGCGCTACACCTCTGTCTGCCACAGAGAATCAAACAGGAACTACTCTGAGAAACAATATTAGCACCAAGAGTCATGTTAGTAGAGCAGCATGTGATGTTGCACCACCTTTTCAAAGCAGCACAACAGCCAAAGTCCCCCATGGAAGCGGGTTTACTTGGCGTTCTGCACGTCCCTGAAGTTCAGCATCTTACAGTGAAACCCAGTGGGCCAGATTGGTTCTGCCTGGCGGGTCCCGTAGGCTGTGCTATGTGTTTCGGTGGCTTAATGATGAGTGCAGTTTGCATAGCTGCCCCGTGTCGTGCCTGATGGATAAAAGCCGTGTGAGATGCCTGCACACAATCGTCTGTCTCACTGTGCTAATTCCATTACACTAAAATACTGATTGTGGTACACGTGGAGCAAAGGCGTCACATATTGATGTGACGTCTTTGCACCACCACGTTCAAACAAGATGATAAAATAAAAGAATGCACAGCTTTCAGATGACATAATGCCCCTACAGGCAGCCATATTGTAGGTCCTCAGATCTGGGCCAATAAAACACAGGATATCTGCTCGTGTCTGTAAAGGGACATCTTGTTTGAGCAGGTTTAGAGCTTTGTTGTGGCTTTTAGTGGGAGCTTGTTATTACTAATGATATACCTGACCGTTTTCAAGTTAGCATGAATCATAGTCACTTGTTAATCACTAAATGAAAGGCTCAGTTCACCAAATAAACATATTTTCTGACTGAAGACTTTAAAAAAATGTTCCCCTGATTTTATATATTAGTATTTATTGAGAACATTACATATTCTATAATAAATGTGCACAGTCTGAGAAATAAATGTGTTGTGTGTCGCCATACACACACTCAGGCTTCCCTTCCCCCGTTATTCCTTTGTTCCACTCTTATGCCACCTGTCCAGGTCTCCACCCGCTCTCGCCTGTTCTACATTCCCTACAATCATACGCTGCCTATAAGCCTACTGTGCACCCTCACTTCTTGCTGAATTGTTACATAAGACAAAGTGTTGCACCTGGTCCTGCCACACTGCCAGTTTATTCATTGACTTTTCTCACTAATGCATTATTGTGTAGAGGTTATTTCACTGAGTTTATACTGTGCTTTTGGCTGCTTTTTGGTCAGTTGTTTCTCGCCTGTTCATGTTTTACTTTAGCCTTAGTTCTGCCTCTGCTCTATGTCACAGCCTGCCGGTTGTTTACCTGTAAATTAACTGCCCCCCATATCTTGTTTTTGTTCCCTGTTCATTCTGAGTTGAAGAGAAAACCTACCTGTTGCTTGCTCAAGCTTTGTGAAACCTGCTCCTGCTAACTACTGCTCTCTGGAGAGAAAGCTTTTCCCTCAGCGTTGTCTTATTCCACTGATTATAGTTGTGATTAAAACTAACAATCCTTTGCAACACTTATCTGTAATATCTGTAACAGAAAACATTAGTGAAGTGATGGTTCTAAAACCAAGACGGACACTCCTCCCCCTCCTGCCAACCCACTGCTAGTGGCATCTCCCTTCACACATATAAATGGCTCCCTGAAGACAGCAAATCCTGATAAAGTATCCCAGAATCAGATGTTTCTTGTCGTAAGAAAGAAACTGCAGGTTTTGCGTTAATAAAGTAACACTCTGTCTTTATAGAAAGTGTAGCATAAGCTGTCAGCAACAGCTCTGGTGAGGTGTTCAGGGACAAGTCATCTATATAGGTTGTGAGATGTTCAGGCATACAGTTCTACAAAGTGTAAGTAATTTGTGTTTTAGTTCCAAACGGTCAGGGATTTAATAAAAACCTGCATCACAAAAAAACAAAACAAAGCAAAAACTGAGGTAGAACCATCTGAACTGTGTGTGTGTGTGTACATGCAGGTACAAGAAGCACACACGCACAGGAACACACATACTTTTAAAAGTGTAAAGACATCAGGGGTACATCTGGCCCTTGTTCCACTGGCCCTCAGTCGCTGTGAATGGTCTGCGTGTCCTTTGAGTCGGAGGCATGAGCCTGAGGCAGAATGCCAACCATGTGTTACATTAAGAGGAGAGCTTTGTACATTACTCATAATATGTCAGTCTGGTCTGACTGAGCCAACTTGGCAAGACTGAGTATCCGAGACAATTCAAAACATTATAGATTAGCTGTCGAACCTTACAAGTTGTAGTGAACATTTGTACAAGGAATCACCCAATAAAATTCAAGAGTAATGAGATCTGATCCCATTACAGGCAAGGTCCTTGAAACACTGGCCTAAAGGAAACCAGCCAACCAGGTCTCAACTTCAATATCAGTTTCAGCACTAGATTATAAATCAGTCCCTCCCAGGGCTTCATGTCTTAATGAAACTACTTGTTCTTCTGGGAAAAGGCTGATGACAGCTCTGGGGCAACCAAGGTTATTTAGACATACAGACCAGGTTTTAACTAACGTGAACATATGTGAATTTGTGAGTTAGTCTAGACAACTTTTATTTGTATAGTACTTACAATGTATAAGTGTACAGCGATAAAACATAAATGAAAAACAAAAAATAATTTAATCTCCTAAAATTTTTAAAACTATATGTAGATTTAGAAAATTTGTGACTTAGGTGCCCCCTAGTGGCAGGATAAAAAAAGGCAGTCAGCAATTCCAGCCTGCCGTCATTCCCAGGACATCAAATAATTACATTTGAAGTCCTTCGGCATATCGTACTGACCCTAAAAGTACCTCTTTGTATCTCTATGAGATGTATGGGGATGGCCAGGTGCCAAAAGTCCACACAGGTAGAAGTACGGGGTGGTTAAACGGTTAAACAGCACTTTCATAGGAGAAAGAAGTTTGAGTCCAGTGTGAGATATTGTGTGTTGTAAAAAGGACCATTCCAGGAAGTACTATTTAATCTTTACACTGAATTGTGTGTGCCTAACCCTCTCGTCTTTGTGCCTAAACTCAAGTTCAGTAACCCATGCACACACAAAATAGCAGAGCTGGTGGCCTGACCCCCTGAAGGTAACTTGAGGTTCAATGTCTTGCCCAAGGACACTTATATGACAGGAGGAGCTGGGAATCAAACCACTGACCCCACAGTTGGTGGACAGCTACTCAACCGCCCCTGAATATTAACACCAAAAGACTTACTAAGCACCAGTTTTTGACTGAGTGGAAAGTGTCATTATCTGGCACTGTGGGATTGCATTGTTGGTACTGCTGATAATTAAGCATTTCACATTAAAACATTAAAACTAATGTAGTACTGGTACAATGTAATAAAAAAGATAGTAGTTGGGGGAAAAGTACTGTTTTTATTGCTGGGAGTGTGCAACTCTCAGCAAGCATGTGCATGATCTTTAAAAACAAAACTCCTCAACTGTTTTTCAGTAAAAGAAATGAATGCTAGCTGTACACATTTGATAAGACACTATGTGAGTGATTCCATAGAAATCAGTGGTCCTGAGGAAATGTGTTTTTGCTCTATACAGCAGACCATCCATCTGGCTTCTGCATCTATGACAACTACATATGAGTATATTTGAAGTGCTCTGTGCAAAGTGCCATCCGGCTATGTCTAAAGGCGAAGGCATTTTCCTTTACCTTTAGATGTGGTCTAAATGTTGAGACACCATGAATTGTGCAAAGGTTTACGATGGTCTTACAGTCATTTGCCATGTAATCTCCTAGAACTAGTTAACATTCAAAAAGGTTATGGTAAACATTTAGACAAGCGAGGCCTCTGATCAGAAAAGACTCGAGAATAGAGATATTGAAGTAATTCTGACTCTCTCGTGGTTGTGGTTGTTGCAGTAGAACCACCTTGTGGCATGTCCTCAGGGTGACTCTTATGTGATCAAGAACCCTGGTGAGGCCCGTGGGAGCTGAGGCTGTGGGCAGTCTGCAGGATTTCACTGGGAACACAGCTAACTCCATCTGTCTCAGCAGCTAATCAGTGTCTCACAACTCCCTGCTCTCTGCAGACTGAGTGCTTTCCTTCAGTTAGTTGAAAGCAGAGACATAGAGGAAGTGTGTAGTCCTTTCTCTTCTTAAGGTGCTATTGTCCCTTCAGAAATTCAGTTTTTTTTTCTCCGGTGACATCTGCTTCAGCTTATAGCATGACGGTACACAGGCCATCTGCAACTCTTTATTCAACTAAAACCTTTTGGATGTTTAACCTCTATCTCTATAGGAGGAGAGGTTGTGATGGATCTGGGGAGAACTGTGGCACAAAGGGAAGTTCAAACACTCAAGAGAATGTGCTACAGAATGACAAATTCATTTTCAGAACAAAAACATCTGCTTTCCCATTTGATCTCTTTCTTAAAGGTATTCACGCATCAGCACTGACTTTGATAACCCGTATAAAAGTCCATGACTGTCCCTTTATTCCAGCCAATAGAAGGGATTTTTCAAAGATGGCAGCAACAGCAGGGTGCATGTGCTGCTTTTATGGTTTCTCTGCAGGGACAGTGTGACATCTGAGTCAGGAGCACACCAATTCTGTTGTTAAATCCTTCTTTCACTCTCATATGGGAGGTATACAAATGAAGATTTGTGTAGAAGCATAACTGCAAGCACAGCAGGGATCTAATGATCATTTCTTCAAAATGCTACACACAGTTTTTCTTTATTGATATGTCACTGTACAATCAGTAATGGGTGACAGACCTAAGGACCTTTGCATGTTTTTAGCCAATCAGCATCTTCTTCCTTGCAACATATGTTTAGTCTAATTTGCTCATCTCCCAGAAAAAAACATTAACTCAGTTCCTACCAAGAATCATTGTTGGTTTTTGTTATTTGTTTTTGAATAGTGCCAAGAAAACTACTTTGTGTGAATGAATACAGTCTGTACAAGGAGAAATGTTTAGATTATTGGTACCATAACCAAGTCTTTTTGTGCTTAAACCTGATCAGAGCTTAACAATATCAGGCAAATGGTGCCTTCATGTTATTAGGGACCTTGCTCACTTATACAGTATATGTTGTTCTGTGTGTCATTCAGAAACTATTGTAGTTTTTTGTTTAATGTGGAGAACTTATAAGGATAAGGAACTCAAAGTCATGGGTTTAAAAACAATCATTTGTCAGTATTGACAGATGACGTCAGTAGTGTAAAAAAAAAAAAAAAAGGCTCTCACTGACTCCACATAGATGTTTAGAAGTTCAGACTTGGCTAATACTGGCTAATCTTCATCCTAATCATCAAACTTGGTTTGTATAGTAACATTTTGAGGCGGTTGAATGCATAATTTCCTTTGATTAGTCTTTGAGAAACTCAAATATTCCCGTGACAGTCTGCATGTATTGTGAATCTTAAACTAAAGTCCTGAGCCCTGCTCCAGCTCATTTTTAAGTCTTGACTTGATCACAGTGATTTCTCACTGTGTGTGTGTGTGTGTGTGTGTGTGTGTGTGTGTGTGTGTGCGTGTGTGCGTGCATGTGTGTGTGTTGTCCTGCCAAAGAATTCCGGAGCTAGAAGCTGTGAATCAGCAGCAGCAGGAGGATGGATCAGGCTCCACACAGCACCATCTGGATTCTTTGTGCACCACCACTGAATCAAAAAACACTAACTGAAAGAATAACATCCGAAACTTGCAATGCAGACGGCAAGAGTGATGGCCTTTACCAAAGTTTAATGAATGGGATGGTGTTTTTCATGCTAAGATGTGAAGTATCAAACTAAACTGTATCACACTAAAGGTCTCAGAGGTGTGCTGACCTACAGCCTGAATGCAGGCAGAGACCAAAGTAGTTCCTACTTTGGTCTGCATTGTAGAAGAACTTTAGTACATAATCAAGGGCTATAACGCTAAGTGTTTCATTGTGGAAGATCGCAGTGAAATAGATCCAACATCTCTTCTTGCTCTAATGTGATGTATTATGTCTTTACTACACATATATTTAACTGAGCAACAGCTGCAGTTTTGATCATGTAATTTACATTACATATTATAAACATGATTATAGATTCATGCAGGCAACAATAGCATAGTATCTGAAGCATACAGAGAATTCAAAAGACTTAATAAACTCAGCCTTGGTATGAAAGATCTTTTTGTTTTCCAAGTTCTTTGCTGCTAATTGACTGTGGCAGCTTGAATGTGGGCAGCGGTTTCTCCGCATGTTCGTGGTGGTCTGCTCTTATTTGTCTGATCTTTTCTATTTATCTACACAAAGTTTATTTACTTAGAAGTATTCATTATTCATTTTACTCTAGACACTGTCCGCTAATCGTACACTCACTGTAGTATCTTCTGCAGTGTTAACAACTACTTGTAACTTTTGATTGTTTGCTGCTAGCTTAGCTTAGCTTCTTTATGTAGTTCCAGCCACCACACTAACTACCACCTTACTATGGCCTGTGTCAGTTTTTCCGTTCTTGTAGACAAGGTGTCTCTCCTAGAGAGACGTGTCCGTCAGTTAGAACAGCTGCTAGCTCCTAATCTTACCGTAGATGCGACGGGAACTCCAGATAGCGTTAGCCTCAGGTCCGACAGCGAGCCTGTTAGCACTAGCACTAGTGTAGCCTCGTCGGCAGACGGTGGGGAGCTTGTATCGCCGGCGTCGCAAAGGTCGGCAACCAGTTGCGTGGCCTGGTCTGCGGTTGCCACTCCCGACTGCAAACCGGTTTTCGTGCCTTGCCGACCCTGCTTCTAGCCCCCCTGGGCTGCATGCCTGCTCAGTCTCCGAGGACGGGGCCAAGCAAACCACATTAGTGATAGGGGACTCCGTCACTTGTAAAATTAGCTTAGCCACGCCAGCCATTGTGTATTGTTTACCTGGGGCCAGAGCACCTGACGTTGAGGCTAATCTAGAGGTACTGGCATCACGGAGGTTTAAACAGGGGACCCAGGCACACTCCACCACAAGTTA
>JAUMHL010000025.1:1111316-1123630 GCA_032362345.1 Sandelia bainsii | reverse complement strand
TTACAATATGAACAATGTCTACACATTCATTCTGATCAATTTGATGTTATGAAAACTGCTTTTCTTTCACAAACATGGTCATTTCTATGTGTGTCCAAGCTTTTGACTGGTAGTGTGTGTGTGTGTGTATATATATATATATATATATATATATATAGCTCTTAATAGACATTTGGGAATATGTCTTCACATCAAGGCTCCAACTGTCTTGTTATAAAGTGAACCTCTAATTTATCATTTCTATGTTGTTTGACTGGGTGAATAAGTAATAGAACTATCTGGTCCATAATTACATGAGAGCAAAATCACAGCCATGTTTCACCCATGTTACAGGGTGTCAGGGCTGTAATTAGGATTTTACTGCACATCCCAAATATGTTCTCTCTGCCCACTTCATTCAATTGCTGAGAAGGTCACTTCAGGGCCATCACAGAGTCCTTCATACAGATTTTCTCTTTTGTTCTTCTTCATGAATTATTTACTCAGCATCTGTATTGATCCCCTGCTTGTGTCAATAGGTAAAGGTGCATCATTACCAATGAGCCATAGTTTAAAATGAATTAAGGTCTATTTTTGGCAAGGTTCCCACTTGAGACATCATCAATGTTAACACAGTTCTCAGGGCTAATTGGTACTAGATACAAGTCATTATGTCAAAAACACAAAGTAAGATTAAAATACAACCAATATGTTGATTCATTGGTTTCCACAGCTGGGGTGAGCTCAGTCTACTAATGGCCTACAAATAAAGAAGCATGTCATCTCTACACTGTTATGTATGGGTTTGTATGTGTTCTTTGAAGGGTAAAACATTCTCCTTGAACTGGCACAAAGATTCCATCTCTTCTGTTTTTAAGTCTGAATGTCAGAGAGTGCCAAATACATATAGAAACTTTATTTTAACGCAAAATCCAAGACTTGCACATGCAAAAATTGTGCATGATTTATTATGGAAATGACTCTATTGGTAGTTCAATAGTTAATTTGCAACTAATGTGAATTAATTCAGCATGTGTATGTGAGGAAATATTAGTTAAATATCCTTTGTTTTTATAATATTATTCAAGCATTTTTAATTATGTAAAGTAAACCTCCCCCCTGAGCTTTTCAGACATGCATTCCTTTCCATTAACCTGACAGCATCTGAACATGTCAGCTTCTTGTATAAATGACCACCAAGGTCACATTTCCGTAAAAGTTGTGAAGGCAATCTTACTAGGTTGCACTTCATAGGTTGAGGTTTTGGTGGCAAATGAAGGACCAACGGCACATTAGGCAAGGGTGGTTGTAAAGAGATATCTTGTCATCAATGTCAGCTTCTAAGCACAATGCACATTGACAAAGAGAGAGGTAATGTTATTGGCTCACCTGATGAGCATCCAGATCGATGATTGTAGCCCTGGAGATGCCTTCCACTCTCTCAAACAGAAACTGAAAGATGAATGAGAAAATACCTGCTTTTTCTCTGATGATAACACATCAACAGTTCAGATTCTCACTAAGGGATCCCACAGTAAAACTTTTACTCTGGAATCTTATTTTAAGATAGGAGATGTGAGGGAATGCCAGAAAGCTACTGGTTGGTTCTCTTTAAGTCAAAATGCTTCATCCTCTAAACTGAAATGAACTTGAATTGAATTAAAATGGTGATCTAGAGAAATTTGTCACTACTGATCATTTTCATTTGTCACTATCACATGTAACGCAGCTCGAAATTTGGCTTATGTCATAAGGATTAGGGCGGACCTTTGAACAGAAAGAGCTTTTTGCACGCAATATGAATATTTTGTTGGAAATACAGCACCTTGATGGATATCATATGCCAACGAAATACTATGTAATTATATGTACAGTACAAACAATAATTTAGGGTGCAATCCATCCATCCATTATCCTACCTGCTTTTCATCTTAAGGGTAGCAGGAGCAGGGTCGAGAGGTGGGGTACACCCTGGACAGTCACCAATTAACCTAACTGCATGTTTTTAGACAGTGGGAGAGAGACGGAAATATCTAACTTATATTTTACTTACTTGTTAATGCCTTCCACATTTTTCTTTAGGACTGGCTCATCTTACTGTGAATGTGCAGTCACTTTGACTAACATGACCTCACTCTCCAGACATCAAAGGATTTCCACCAAAATGTACAGTACTGTTAACTCTGATCATCATGATTCATTTCTCAACGTTCCATAATAATACAACTAATAACAAGAATCCAACTATTGCATTTAAAATCAGTTTTCTCATCAGTATGTGTGCCTCGCTCAAAGACCTTTACGAGGTAATATCTCTGCACTATTACCAGCACTGTGAGTTTGTGTCACAAGAGGCTTTGACTGCACCTCGCCACAGTGAGATAAGTTATGGAGCATATCTCTACTACAAATGTTTGAAGAAAGCTTACACACTGTAGCTTCAAGTGTAAGGTCAGCATCTAACAGCACCACTGGCTTTTCCCTTTTTCCCTTGAGGTGCAGAACAAGATGTAAGTTCATGTTCGTAAGTTAGATAAAAAGGAAGCTTAATGTGGGTTAATTCCCCCATTTAACACATACATTTCTCCAATGTGTGTTATGATTTTTTTTTTCTCAGAAGCCACAATCAGAAAACATCAATCATGTCTTCTGGAGAGCTGTACTGTAAGCTCTTGTATATTGTATTTTGAGATGAGACCAGTAAAAAAGATGGGGTCAAAACTCACAGTTTGATCTAAAAACACATTCCAAAGCTAATTTGAGGCCTTAGCAGTAAAGCAAAAATGCAAACCTATCCTTTTTCAACACTAGCTACAGTATCATTAGCCACCATAAGCTACAAGTCAAACCAGACAAAGTAAGGCTGTAGAAGCAAAACTCTTTTTCTTTATAACAGGAATCAATAATAGCTTTTGTTCTTCTACTTCTTCCATTTTAATCTAATAAAACCTCTGCGTCGTTTCTCTCATGTGAATGTTTCCCATGAGTTTCACTTATGAAAAACATCAGTCTTACCTTGATGGCCAGAGTGATGTCTGCATAAGCGCAAAAGCCCCCTCCCCTGTCGCTGGAGCAATGGTGGAAGCCTCCTCCTGGGAAACAGAAAATTCACTGCCTCAATGAGAGGGCCATTAGAGAAACCGAGCAGGCCACTGCACACCTGAGAGGTCTATTATTCAAAATGACCATAATTGGCGATTTAAAATAGGATGTTATTGACTTTATTGCCAGTTATAAAAATGGCTGCTGATCCCCTGTGGTGCAACAATGGGTGTATTGACACCAGAATGGCACTGTTCAATTGCTAGTAAAATGCCTGAAGAGCAGCAATGTACAGGGATAGAGACAGAGACTGTGTTAAATTGGGATTTTAACCATTTATTCAGATTAGGAGTTATAGTCCCCTCTGCCTTTCTATGCTCATGTTCATTAAACTATACTGTAGAGCAGAATATTAAATATGGCCATTAAGGCAATGGGTGAAATATGATTATCATTCATTGCCTGGCTTCCAAAAACAGTTTTTTATAAAACCTCTACGTCCTCAGTGTTGAGTCACGCAATATGCAGATGTCAGGCCCATCTGAATAGCCTTTATATCTTTATTAAAATCATGTTTATTGATGCAGAACCATCTTACCTCCTGATTCATCAACAGAAAAAGTGAAGTAGCTGAGTAAGCAGGAGTTACAAAGTAAAATTCTGAATCGGCTGTTTTTCTTCCCTGCTTGGCACAAACCAGCAGGCAGGAATAAAGAATGACCCTGGCTTTTGAGCCAGGGACCTCCTCCTCAATCAGCCGAGCCACTGATGGCAGCGAGTCGGAAAGGAAACATGGCAATAATCCCATCCAAGCAAAGACTGGCATCAACATGAATTTAAAGAACTTTTTACACTATTAGTGTAACTAATAGTCTACAACCTTCCAAGGAAAGGATATACCACTAGGATGCCTGTGTACAGATGGAAACTGACACTATTATCTACTGTATATCAAGCCTGGCAAATCATACTGACGATCAGCCCACATGCAGATAGTTAGGTGGTGACAATCAGCAAGGGTCATTTTCGCAAGATAAGGATGCATTTTCTGATAGAGAAGATCTAAAAGTGTTACGTCTGCAGCTCAGTATTCAGGTGGACATACAGGCTGTGTCAGCATGATGGCACAGATCAGACCCTCAAATCTTAGTGTTCATGCTTTGAGAGTGAGGGGTTCATGCTGACATTTATTACAAGAAACATGCTCCAAAACATATCTTGAGGGAAAGTGCTGCTTTTTCACTTCTCCACCCAAATTTAGGCCTGCCAGCTGGCTGGGGCCTTTCTGTATGGAGTTTAAATGTTCTTTGTAGGTTTCCTCCAGGTACTCTGTCTTCCTCCCACAGGCCAAAGCCCTGCAGGATAGACTGACTGTAAATTGCCTATACTTGTGAAGGGTTTCCGCATTTTTGTGTCAGCCCTGTCATAGTGTAGTGACCTGTCCAGGATGCACTCTGCGGCTCACCCAATGTCAAAAGAAAGCGTTGATAAAAGGCACATCTACAGAACATACAAAATGTACCTCCAGCATTTGTTCTTACAGTGTCCACTAATGGATGAATGAATGTTATGTTGTTGAGTTTATGGCAATGTCTAAAGTTAGATTAGGGGAAGACCATATTCTACTGTAAACCTTGAAGCATGTTCACTTTTAATATTTAAACTAAACCACAGTCTTTCCTGATATTTATGAAATGTTTTAAAAGCCTAGACATCAAACTAAACTTTAGTTTAGCAAGTGTCTTCTACATGGACTTTTCTGCACCGCTAATTTAAAATGTGTTGAATCACACAAACAAGAATCTATGATATATAGAGATTAGTTGTGCAAATTATCACCAAGGGTGCCAAAAACGCAGAGTCTGGCCCCGACTATGATTTTGGCCACACACATAAACCCTTGCTATGCTGCATTGTCTGTGTTGGCGTTACCTCACAGCCAAACACAGACATATATATAGACAGTATATATAAAATCCGCTTGTTACCAAAAGTGTGCTGTTAGCTTCCCTGACAACTTTTGTTATGATCCACAGAGACTTCAAATAGTTCCAAACACTGGTGGCTACTAGCAGTGGCACTGCTGAGAGTTTTCAACACATCATTTCCTAAGGTAACAGGTTGAAATCAGCTAGGATTTTTACATCTGTTATATTTTTGACTTAGCAACAACTATTGCAGGATATTAACACAGTGTTTTACAGTATTCTAGCTTGTTAGCAGATTAAAATATGTTAAGCTGGTTAACAAGCAGACATATATGAAAAAACATTTTTATGAATGGTCCTGATACAGATCCTGTTATGTTGTTAAAAGGTTTGAGTGAAAATGCTTCTGAATGTCATGTCTTGATAAGGCATCTGTCCTACAGCTGAGAAAAGGCATTGGTCCTATTAATTATTAATTCATTACAATCACTCATTGATTAACAACATATAGAATTAATCTGCACGGCTGTATAAATCATTTAAAGTCATTTTGCTGCTAAGTTTTGCTTTTCTCAATAACACAATTGATCCCAATCATTCTCTTGAAACTATCTGAAGCTACATGAATCACATGACCCGCTATTGCTTTTTTATCTCTTACTGTCATGACTCTTCTATATAGGGCTCTGGATAGGTCTATGACATCACGACTAGGGCGGGACCAGATGATTCAACTGAACAAAACCTTTAAAATCAAAATGCTAAATATTTATTTTTTCCATAAAGGAAAAATCACCTTTATGGATATTAGAAGCAATTATGTGTACAGTATAAAAATAATAATTTAGGCTGTAGTTCCCATTTAAAAGAGAAAAGCTGTTATTATTTGACATGCTCACTTTTTGGTGATGTTGTCATGACAACACCAATACAACTGTGAGGTGACCGAGGCTTCTATGTTGATGTTTACTTTTACATGATACATACATGATTATTTTTTTTAAATACTTATTTTACTACTTCTCACATGGTATCTTAGTTTGCCCATTCCCCAAATAACACTCTTTCCCTACCACTTTACACCCTCTGTTAGAGATGCTTTGCTTTGTAAAATGTTTTGCCAAAGCTCATTGCAGCTCCATGTAGACTGAAATACAGACGGTACTGGTTCCATCTTAGGAATTGGAAATGGTTCTGCTCTCTCCGGGGTAAATCAAAAGTAAACAAACGTCAGATGCAGACTGGTTAGATACAGCACATCTTCATTTGAGTGAGAGGATAAAATTGAATCCACCGACAAAAATGGAGACACATGGGCCTGACAAGCAGAAGTATTTGGGCCCCTACAAATTAGCCAAGCTGCTGGTGCAATCCGAGACTCAGAAGAAGGAACTTGCTTCACAAGTACAGGAGTTGAAGGGTCAACTCAAAAGCACCAAGATACACTGTGCTGACCAGAAGGAAAAAGCCAAAGAGCTTACTGCCAAGCTGGAAGAGCAGAGCAAAGAAACAGAGTCTCTCCGCCAACAGATGAAGGATATGGATTCGGTTCTTATGAGTTGCAGGAGAGAGTGTTATACACTTCAACAAAGAATTAAGCATTTTAATGGCATCATCGCAGAAGAGGCAGCCACGAGACAAAGTATGAAGAACATGCTTTATCACCAGCTGAGCAGGGTGACAAAACAGTTGAATGAGGAGAGGAGTTTGAAGAACAAGTTTATGGCTGCGGAGAAGGCGGCACAGAAAGAGGTGGAACGCCTGCAGGAACTAAGCAATGTGAAGCCTGATGAAGATAAATATGAGAAAAAAATCAAGGAGTTAGTGAAAGAAGTGGAAGGGGTGAAAGCTGAATGCAAAGTGGAAAAAGATAAGAACGCAGACCTTCTACGAGAACTTGAGGAAATTAAAGTTCATGCACGGAGCCTGTCAGCAGATCTGGACCTGGTCAGAAAGCTGAAGGCCGTCTGGCACCAACTGCAACAAATGAAAGAACAGATCCAAATCCTTCAGAGAGACGCCTCGGAGATGGAGCGGTCATTTATCACAGAAGTGGAGGATTTCAGATCACAAATTAAAAAGGCAGCTTCAACCAACCTCACACTCCCAGTACAGATCGAAGCTGAGGACAAAGACACTCTGGACTCTGAGCAGGAAACTACGGAGCTGAAGGTGGATGTGGTGAAGCAGGAAAAGGCATCTGTCCCCGATTCACAGGTCAGTGATTTTCTGGTAGAGGCCAGTGTCCCAGAGGAAAATCTCACCACAACAAGAAAGAAGCATGCAATGTGGAAAAGACTGCACCACTACATGGGACTAGCAAAGAAAAAGAAGAATTGAGAAGTCCAACGCCACCAACCAACTATGATAATTTAGTGAAATGTTAATTAAAAATGTTTGAAAATTTTAAATTCAGCTTGTATAGTTTTATTACTTTATAAAACTGATACAGGAAGTGGTTTGACAGCAAACACCCTTCTTCCTAAATTATTTCATAATTTACAATACTCAGTTTTGGTTATTTATTTATTTCTGTTTCCCTGCGTATTTCACACACAGGGTTCAGTGGGAAAAACATGATGTCACATATTTCCACACATCCATCAGAATCTGATGACACTTGGTGAGTTTCTTGGTTACAGCCAGTCCAGTCTGATTAAACCACACCTGTACTGATCAAGCAGATTTGTTGGTAAAAATAAAATAAAATGTTTCAACTTTATATGTCTCTTATTTAACAGAGATTTGTAGTTATAGAGGATCTGAAACCTTGTAGGCTTTCAAGACAGCTCGGCTGTCGGAAGTCTGTATAAAGTCCACTTAATTTACAATGAATGGGTAAATTAAGACTTCTTTACTAAAAAACAGCTCAGATCTGTTCACTGTGAGTCAGAAAATACTTGATTTCTATTAGGACATTTTACTGTGGCCATTCAGCAAAGAATGTAACAATAGGCAAGAGTTTCAGTTCAGACTTGTAGCACAGCTGAGATGCTGACTTTTCAATGTGGCAGGTCCACACTGCTAACTCTTACTGCTGGTAACTAATTCTGATAACTATACCTAAAGACGAGAATGAGAGGTTTTCACTATTTATTAGATGCATTTGCTCTTGCTTTCCCTAATTTCAGTTCTTTACCACATATTTCAGAAAAGTCACTTACCTACATTTATGGCCCACCCTCTGTCAACAGCCAGTTTTCCTGCCTGTGAGAGGCATAAAAACATAGAAACATAGAAAGCTATGTATGAATAATATGACCTTTACAGAGTGACGCAGAATTTTAATTTGTGCTTGACAATGGCCTTTTCCAAAGAAACCACAAAGTGCAGCAACACTCATCAAATGGCTTTTGCAGTGACAATAAATTGATTCATGTTTATTACCACAGTTTCGTCATGAAATTAAAATTATGTCCCAGGGTAATGAATTCAGATGGCGCTTTGCCAGACTTATATAACATAGTTATCAGACATCGTTTTTTCATTTATGTACAGTGACAAGAAAAGTTTGTAAAACCTTTAGAATTACTGCAATTTTTAGGTCATAAAATGTGATCTGGTTTTCTTTTAAGTCACCAATAGTGTACACAAACACATGTTTAAGCTAATAAGATAGCTATAAGACTATTGTGTGTTTATTGAACACAGCCTGTATTTACAGTGCTATAAGGGATAAGAAAGTGAACCCTTGGATTTCAAAATGGTCAAACCTTCTCTGGCAGCAGTAACAAGTATTTTCTATAACTTGTAACAGCAAAGCAACCCCAAATCATGATGCCCCCTACACACCGTCACCACTGCGATGGTGTATTCATAATGATAAGCAGTGGTTCAACAGACCACTAAAACCAGTGGTGTTGTGGACTTTTAATGATGTGCTCTTTGTCAAACACACAGTCTCCTGCCATGGACGCCATGGGCCATGCAACCATGCACCATGATCTGTGTATACTGTATGTTAGACTCATGATCAGAGTTATTAACCAGATCCAAGCAGCTCTTCTCATCTCTGTTTTTTGTGAGGCGTCGTTCACATCAGCACATGAAGATCTGAAAACAACATTATACATCAATAGAGTTTATTCCAAAGGGTTCACTTACTTTTTCTTGCCACTGTAATTATTCCTGGAAGTCTCTGGGTGTTCCTGTTCATCAGCTATATGTTAAATATCTTATAAGAGATTTACTATTTAAAAAGCACACAAATTATAATCATAGGTTTTACAGCCAGACAAAAAAGATGATTCTCATGTCTGTGAGGTAAGTACTGTTAAGTACTCCTTTTCCCTAGGGGAATTCTCATACAGCCCCACTATATGTTTAGTCTACACCTAAAAACATTTTACTGTGAAAAGAGACTGGTGCAGTGTTTGTCTCACATGTTGATTTAATCCTGACGTGCATGGCTATGCATAAGGAAGGGGTTATTTAGGGCTGGTTACTCCACTGGCTCATCCTCTTACGAGTGAAACCACTGATGGCTTCTCTAATACACTTCACACGTAACCTGTGAATGTAGCAACATTGTTGGAAATGTAGTTACAAAACATTCAAACCACCAGGGTTGTTCTCAAGGACTGATGGACAAAATGTAATCAGATAAATCATTAACAACTGAAACATGCCAGCTACATGGAGGGAAATCCCTCAGGAGGTTTTGTTTTTGTTTTTTTCTCTATGATGAATGCTGTTACATGCACAGCAGCAGCTGCTCCGCTCAAAGGCAGGTCAAGATTTCTCTCTCAAATGTATTCCTGGAGCTCAGTGTATAGTACGCCTGAGGGGAGGAAATATGAGCTGTGGAGTTTGTGTGTAAATGCCAATATGGCTCTCTGATGGATGAGTAATAAGATACATTAGCTTGTATGCACACAGGCTGGCACTCTGTCTGGGGGGGAAAGAGATATTTTACTACAGCCCTCTAATTTCATCTGCACAACTCCATCAACCATCAGTCCTAGAATGCATCTCTTTGAGTGAAAAGACCTTTGGCGTGATGCTAGGTTTGGTAATTATATCAAGTATATGTGCTGGGAGACATACAATGAGCCTTATTTACTTTACTTTACTTGTCAGACGCTTTTATCTAAAGCAACTTACAAGGGGAAGACACAAGCAATTACCATTTGGGTTCTGTAAATTATGAGTTACTACAAACTAAGAGCCCTGATAAGACCCAAAACGTATTTGCATAGCACTAATAACTGTGTGCACATTCAAGTCTGCAGCCATGCGTACATGGCATCATCCATTCTTTCTTCTTCCTTATTCCTCTTTTTTGCATAATGAGATCCCAAATCCCAGTTTTCTCCATGAGCTGCTACTTCAGCTTATTGGGAGTAACAGAAAAACCTGCACTCTAAAAAAATAAAATAAAATGCGAAAACCAGACAAGTTATCAAAAGGTTTGGTGTGAGCCTTGTCACATCATCTGTTTTATTCATCATCATTTGCTATGTGACTAGATAATGCCTGGACCGAGAAGGTCCTCGTTGGATTTGTGGAGTTCCAACAATAAAAACAGTTGCCATTTATTTTCTATCAAACAGCATTTCATTATAAAGTCATTTCCCCCTCAGCTGGTGCTGTGCCCCATCACAGGTGTTCACTTCACATGTTTCCCCTCAGGCTATCTTCTGTCAGCATGGACTAAACAACGACGCTGTTCTGAAATTTTCATACCTCTGTGCAACAACATTTGCATACATGTACACAAGCTCTGTCACTTCTGTGAAAATCATAAGATGACTGTATGTAGTCATCAAACCTTGTGGTGAAGCTTGAAGGTGATGTAACATTTCCAAAGGTTAAAAAACATTACAATAAACAACGCAAATGTCTCCAGTACTGTATTTAGTATTAAACGCCACGTCTAGATAAAAGCAACATAATAAACTGCAACTGCTTTGCGGGACATAACTATATGTTTTTAACGCTATAGTCACAATGGCAATGTTTTGGTCTTAAGCTACCTAAGGTACATTTGTTCACACTATAAACTTTTATGCCTAAAATTACCAAAACATTTCTGTTTTAGTAAGATTTGATTCACCTTACTGCCTTCTTCTGAATAATTGCAGTTTAACAGGGAGGTAAAGGAATGTAATGTAACATAAGATAATTAGTAGAATAGTAGGACCATGGGCAAAATATGTGAATATTATCTACCTACCATAATTGTTCCTCCTGTCTGTGTCCGCAAAGGCTTCAACACTTTCCGCTGCACCAAGAAATTAGGCAGAAACAGGAGAGGTGGGATTTCTGTGATTGCTGCTACCACTACAGACCACTAAAGTGAAAACAGACACAATTAGACACAGTTAAGACCTCTTTTTCTTTATATACAGTATAGCAACTTATGGGTCAAACAAAGCCACTAAATTGACCTCAGGTTCATGAAAAGCACAGAAAGCCAAACAAGAGGTAGAAAAGCAGTGTAGCTGTGAGGATTTTAATGTAAAGGTGTAGAAAAGCTGACAAAAGAAAGACAAAGGTGCCACCGGTGTGTTCATCCTCTCCACTGTTGCCTAGCGCTTGCTCGAGTGGGATTGTTGGGTTTTCTACAAATATTCTGTATATATATATTTTGTGTAAGGTCCTAAACCTTACACTGTAAAGTGCCTTGAGATGACTTATGTTGTGATTTGGTGCTATACAAATAAAGTTGAATTGAATTGAATTGAATTGAATTCATGCTTGAGCCGTGACTCTCACATGAAAACACCACAAAATAATGCTAATTCACAGCAGAGTACTGAGGTACCTCTTTTATGCCCTCCAAGATTTGGTTGTGCATGCAGTAGAGGAGGAGAGAGAATAAATGAATAAAGTCTGTGAACATTATGGATTTACTGTTACCAACCTTACTTGTCCCACTGTAGACACGCTATGAGAGGTTTACAGCCATATCTCCGTGTTTCTATATCACTAACTGTATGACGGCAACAAACAGTTGAACTGCAGCTTCTAGATCCACTGTGGAAGGAAAAACTAATGTGGATCCTGATCAACTACTGGAGCTGATAAATTAAAAGCACCAAAACTCCTATTGACTCAAAGGAGTCAGGAAGGTGCTTCTGCATATACTTGACATGACTGATTTGAATGAGGACTAATTCCCCTATGGAATAATCCACTGCATTCTGATGAGAGCCACCTGCTCTCTTATGCCACCTCCTGCATTACAATATCAGCTGGAGAAAGTCGAAAGTGAAGCGGGAAAAATCCCAACTGTGCTTTAAATCATCTTAATACTATTAAACTACACTACCAGTCAAAAGTTTGAACACACATAGGAATGACCATGTGTTTCATGAAAAGATACATGTCTTCAGTTGTGTTACCATCATTGCACATGGTTTT
>JAUMHL010000025.1:1076851-1098644 GCA_032362345.1 Sandelia bainsii | reverse complement strand
TCTCTAGATTCGGTTCGTTCGTGAACGTCACAACTCTAGACGACATCTCTCTGGTAGAATAAATGGTAAAAAAAAAATGTATTACTGCTTTACCTGAACTTTAATTATTAGTATTTAGAAATGTGCATATTTTGAAGTAAATGCCAGGAACATGTTCAAAATAAGCTGGGACACGGGCAACAAAAGACTAGAAACATCTAATGCTATAAAAACATGTGGTGGAACATCTCCCAACCAATTAGGTTAATAGACAACCGCTGAGTATCATGATTTATCCATCCATCCGTTATATTAACCGCTTGTCCTCATAAGGGTTGCAGGACTGTTGGAGCATATCCCAGCCATCATGGGGCGAGAGCCGGGGTACATCCTGGACAGATCGCCAGCCTATCACAGAGACAGACAATCATTCATACTCATATTCACACCTATGGGCAGTAGAGTCACCAATTAACCTAACATACATGTCTTTGAACAGTGGGAGAAAGCTGGAGTACACGGAGAAAACCCACCCAGACACATGGAAACTCCACACAGAAAGCCACCCGGCAGATTCGAACCCAGATCCTTCTTGTGCTGACTGCTACACACTGAGCCACCCCATCATGGTTTATTAATATATAACAAGAGTCTTTCAAAAGTAAGAATTCATGGCTTCATCCACAAATGCAAGTTAAAACTCTGCCATGCAAAGAAAAATCCATTACACACTTTTTTTGCTCATCACAACTGAAAAAGGAACTGCTTTTAACTACAACACATTATACACTCACAACATGCTGTTGATCATGGCAAACTGTCAAAATCCAGGGCTTTAAATTGTGTGCCCAGCATGCTACTGTGACTCCTGTGAGAGCCTTGACCACTGCCACTCACAGCACAATGGGCTTGACAAAGTATCTGCTATGGACCCATGGGAGGGAGCGGTAGACCAACAGCACAGACATCAATGAAGTGTCACAGTGTGCATCCAACTCCCCTTATCCATCCACACATCTGACAGCTGCTCCCACGTTTCCATAGCCTTTTCTTTGAAGAAGAGGCCAGGGAGTGTGTATCACAGTACTGCTGCAGACCTGAAATGCATTATGCTTTGACCCACAGTAGAAATAGAGGACGTATTGCTGTGCTTTCATGTTTCACTGTCAAAGACAAATCAAAATGTACAGTATAGCTTTAAAAATACTTAGAGTCAATTAATGGAAGATGAAATTATAGAACAGCTACACACATATACACACAAACTCACCTACACTATAAATTAAAATTGATAGTGTACTCGGATTGAGTGTGTGTGTCATGGATGATCTACATGTTTCCTAGCAAGTAATACTCATTCTTCGTCAGCTTAACTTGAATCAATACAGTTTAACATGAGTAATGAGCACAAGTCATACATATATGAGCTGATATTATTACACATCTTTGCTGGCGGCATTATCTATTTGAAATTGTCACACAAAGACACAGGCATGTTTCTTTTACCACACGAAGAGTGTTATTTAATAAGGTTTTAAACTGTATGAAGTGATGGTGATATCCCGGCTTTGTGATCCGCTTAACAAGTCCTGGTGGTTGGGATGGTTGGTTGGGTTTAGGCCCTGTCACGATTCAGCCCTGAAAGCCTGGTTCAGTTTGTCCATGTTTTAGTTTTGTGCTTTTATTTTGTCTTGTCTTCTGGTTGTCTTAGTTCTGCCCCCTGTCTGTAGTGATGGGGTAAGTGCTAACAGCTGTGAAGTGACTATTTAAAACATCTGCCTGCCCTTTGTCAGATTGTTACCTCAGGTGGTGATGATGATGGTGATGATGGCAGCAGCAGCAGCAGCAGCAGCAGCAGCAGCAGAAGAAACCTCCAACCAGCCTTTACCTGCTTTTGCTTGTCTTTTGCCTGATACCTGGATCAGCGTGTTCTTGCCTGTACTCGACCTGTGTCCTGCTGTCTGGCTGATTTGTCTGCCTGTTACTTTGCCTACCTGCCGGGATCTGACCTTCGCCTGATCCTGATCCACAGAACCTCATTTTTTCTTTATCTCTCTGCTCTGTAAGTGCTCTTGCATTATTACTCTGGATTTCTGGATCTCTGATTTTCCTGGAAGTATTTTGACTCTAATGACTGGAATGTGGATCTGTTGTTGACTGTGGATATTGTTTGGACTCGTTAAGAAAAGGATTTTTTTTTTTTGAAAGACTGTTATCAGAGACTTTATTTTTGCAATTTTTGTAAGAGACATTTTGAGTTTTCATTATTTATAGTATAATACTTCAAGTGGTAACTATGGTACATCGATTACTACTCTTCAAACAAATTAAATATTATTCAGAAGTGTACTTTAATCAACTAAAAAGTGTGATAAAGTATATTACAAGTAAACTAGTAGTACACAGTACATTTCAGGTTCACTTTTTGTATCAGAGGTATACTTTAATAAACTAAAAAGCAGACTAGTAGTACATCTCTAGTAAATGAACAGCATATAGAAAAGTTTATTTGGCGTTTATTTAAAGTACACTACAAGTGAGTTGCCATTAGTTTACTTACTACATGAGGTATACTTGGGAAATGTACAGTATTTTAACATTACTTAATTTTCTTTGAAGAAAGAAACTTCCTTTTTTGTAAGGGATAACATGAAGTATATTTAAACCATACATCATGTGGGTTTATAGGACAGGACCTTAATGGAATTCCACAATAGAGATTTTCTTTAGAAAAAGCACATTAACTTTAATGATTCTGTTTTACTCCAGTGTAAGCCATTACAGCATGCTCGTGAGTCAGTATGGAAGTGAAACAGCTAGAACAAGCATTTATTTTATTATTCACAAGTGCCATATTGCTGTTGAATCAGTGCAGGCACGGCAGCAAAAAGGCACAAGCACCCCCTGAAATCTTCCTTGTATGTATTCCTGTAATTCATCCAACCTAACTACTGAGTTCATATTAATTTAATGCAAAATCAACCCTAGCTAAGTCCCTGTGTTTTGATTGGTTTCTCATTTTAGTAATATCTACTTTGCAGCGCTATCATTAGCTATGCTACATAGTTTAGTGCAGTAACAGGCTGTATTATGGTTAGGTTCCACTAGTAGTTCTGGTGTGCCAGTGTTACTGGTCCTACCAACCTGCCCAGTATTTTGTCTGCTGCTTGTTGTTCCTCTTCTTCTGTTACCTGTTGTTCTTTTCTCTCTCCTCTATCCACTCACCTCAACCGGTCGAGGCAGATGACCGCCCACCCTGAGCCTGGTTCTGCTGGAGGTTTCTTCCGTTAAAGGGAGTTTTTCCTCTCCGCTGTCGCCCAGTGCTTGTACTGTAAGCTGCCATTTAGCACTGTCAGTAGCATAGAATCTTTCCTCCACGGAGGGAAAGACATTGTTTAGTTTGAAGTTGATTAATTAAAATATACAGTACTGAATGAATTATTTAAATGAAGATTTATTCCAACCTAAAAATGTTTGTAGACTCTGTTGCAGCTAAAAAGTTGAGCAAACTGAGTTGAGCTTCGACCTCTGCAAACCTCTGCAGATGTCACCAAATAAAAGTGGAAATTATATACAGTTTATAGCATATTAAGGTGTAACAGGAAGCTATCACTTGCATTTGTGTGAACAGAGAAACTAATGGTCTACATAGAAAGTGTAGCATGAGCTAGATTTGTCCGCTTCAGATCTGGTGCTCTGCATTCAAGGATAGTATAGAGTGTAGGTTATCGGTGTAGTGAGGCATTCAGAGACAGTACAGAATGTAGGTCATCTATGTCTTGAAAGCCCCCAACCCCAAACAAAACAAAATTAAACAAAAATAGAGACTGAGCCGAACCGCAGGTTTGGAAAATCATTACAGTCCAGGTTTGTATTATTTTACTATTTAATAGTCAAGACTGTATGATGGAGATACCTACAGTACAAAAGAAATGTGTGGGTCATACAGATACAGCGGAATATTGAAATACTTATATTTTAAATCTAAATATTTTATTCTATTCTTCTCTGTTGGAGATTATTTTAATTTTTTATGTGTTCTTTTGTCTTTAAGCACTGCTTTAGAATAATTGGTGCTCAGTTGGTAGAGCAGTCGTCTACGAACCCCAGGGTCAGTGGTATGATTCCCGGTTCCTCCAGGCTACATGTCGAGGTGTCCTTGGACAAGACACTGAAACCTTATAGTAGCACCAGCATGTATTGTCTGCCAGCCGTCTAACAACAATTTCCCCAATGGGATCAATAAAGTGTGTCAAAAAAATCAGCTCATCAAGCTAAATACAGTAAACCTAAAGTTAGCACAGTGGTAAGTTATAATAGAAAAGTATATAGTGTGTTTGATTTTGTGTGTGTGTGTGTGTGTGGGTGTGTGATCTGAGCAGAACAGAGAGGATTTCTGTTGAGATCTGTGCATTGAGAATCGGATCCTTCGGTACGACATAAACCCGAGGGAGGTTTCACAATGAAAATCGATCACACAAACAATAATCAACATGGCTGAAGCTTTCCACTGTGGTGAGGGGTTAGTGTTGTTCGGAATAATCCATAATGTGGCTCAGCTCCTCGCTAACAGCCCCCCTCCCTCATTCATCACTCACTGACCATTTTGCACGGGACCATGCCATGATTGATTGTGTTTATGTTCTGAGCCCACTGTGTGACTGATGAAGTGAAAGGCGTGTGTACTGTTCTGAGGATGGATGTCGTGTCCATGGTACGCATGCCAGTGTTCTCTGCTGCTGCTGGTGGAGCTTGCACTAAGCCAGAGTTTTAGAGGAATTTAAACCGTCTGTTCAGCTAAATCACACAAATAAGAACAAAACATCCCATTTGTTTTAATTGAAACGCTTTAGATTCAGCTGATTCACCCAACTGAGCATCTTTTCACTAGTCATTACTTCACACACTGAGAGTAACAGCTCATTTATTAAATATCAGATTGGCTCCAGGCCAGTATGCAAACAATAGAATGTTAACATTACATTAACTACCTTTTGAACAGCTGTGCCATAAAGCGTAATAATTTAGTATTCATATTATTTATCAAAAACCTCAATCTGCAAATGGAGTAGAGCATAAATGTACAGTAAAGTAGAAGTACAACAAAAGTCTTTGAGTAGAAGAGCAGCATTTGATGTGATAATACTTCTGTACTACCATGGCAGAACAGGTAGGGCTAACTGACACTTATGAGCAGCATATGTTGTACCTGTGTTATTCATATCACCTGCTGATATCTTTAACCTTAACACACTGTAACTTAAAGTGTTCACAGCCCTTCACTCTTTATGCACTTTACACATTGCGAATTTAATTTGAAAATGGGGAAAATGTTTGTTTTTTTAAGCCAAAATGGAAACATATTTTAGAAAAGTTATTCAGTCCACCTGTGGCAAATTGAAATGACTGAACATTTAGAAAGGAACATGCTAAAAACATTGGTGACAACTGCATCTGCAAACTGCAGTGTTCCCAGGGGACATTAAACTGTGAACGACACGCTTATTGTTGCTATGGTGACTGAAGTCAGCTCATGTTGGAAAATGACGCCTGTCCATTTCGCCAGGTGACTTTTCTAAGAGGGCTGTGTTGTAAAGTGTTGTAAAGCCCCTTTAATGTGGTTAAATCAGTTCACATGAGTGAGATGTCATTTTACAATCAGCAGCATGCAGTGATCTTCAAGATGAAGAGTGAAGTATGAGGCACAGAGCCTTTGAATGAAACAGGAAGTTAAGTAGTTTCTGCTCCCCCCAAGGGGGGGATGGGTCAAATGCAGAAGTCAAATTTCATTGTAACACGTAAATGTGATCAATGACAATAAAAGCTGATTATTATCATTATTATTATTATTATTATCCACACTCTGACTGAGGAGGTTTTGAGAATTAAGATGTAAATAAAAAGTGTTTACACTACATGTCACTGCATTGGTACAGATGTGGTACTGTGCATGCATTGAAAACATATTCAATCTTGATTTCAACATTTCATCACACAGACATTCTACAGGGCCTTTTACTAATGTAAGTAGAGATATATATACAGGCAGTAAGACACCAACAGAAAGGAGAATGCACTTTAGGAAAACACAGACCAAGAAATTATTCTGAGTTTAGCTAAAGATTTGTTTTAATTAAGAGATTAACCAGAAGCTGCTTATGTGATTTATTGCATGAGGCCTGATAACAATGCCATTCTCTGTGTGTTGTCTATCCTTATATCCCGCACTGATTTAAGGGATTAGTGCAGCTCAAAGCATATATGACATGTACAATAACACAACACTCACATACTATACAGTAAGAAACCATAATCGTGTCCAACAATACAAAACAATGAAAGAAATACATCTTGGATGCCTGAAATGTGGTTTCCTTGTCTCCTGTGTTCAAATATGTGTGCCTTCTTTTTGTGTGTTTAATTAAAAAAGTAACTTGATTGTTTTCAATTGTGTCTGCTGAACTTGCTACAGAGCTGTTACTTCCCGCCCAGGGGTGCCTTCTCACTGCTCCACTCACATGTTATTTTGGTGCACACTAACTGAAGCTGATTTGGTGGGAAACACTTGAAATGGGTTTCTTCAGCGTCCTGTGGTTTAATAAAGTACAACTCTATACTGACATCCTAAGAATATGTCTGAGCTGAAGTAGTTCTGTGAGAAAGAATGGTCCAAAGTTCCTCCTGAATGTTGTGCAGGTCTAATCCACAGCTACAGTTGTTTGTTTGAGGTTATTGTTGCCAAAGTTGGTTCAACCAGTTGTTAAAACACTGTTTCACTTACTTTTTCCACCATCACTCTGTGTGTTCAGTAAAGCATGAAAGATCATGACAGTTTGGGTTTTATCAGCTTAGAAATATTACATTTGTTGATATTTGGGACTTTGGTGAGGATCAGAGCTCATTTCATGACCAACTTATGCAACTTGGAGATGTGAGGCCTGTCACCTCCAGCTCCTCGTCTAACAGCTGCTGCTGACAGCTCCATTATTCCTGCAACATTTAAAACTGATCCACAGTTAAAAAACATCTTGTTATGCAGAGGCAGTTTTGATGAACGATCACAGTCAGCAGTGACAAACAGCGTTTTGTGTGACTTCTCCACACTAAGAGCCACCTCGTGTTTCACGTGTTGAACGTGTTTGGGAAGAAGCAGCAGGAAGAACTGAGATGTCAAGTCTCAAGTCTCTGAGCTAGAGTCCAAGTAGTTAAAACCCTGCATTGCTATATCTAAGGAATTTAATGCATACAAAGCATAAGCGATGTATCTTTGCTGCTGCAAATCTACCAGGGTTGTCAGTTTTATTTATACATTTAACAAAGTACAATTCTATCTGCTCCACGAGACGTGTGAATGACTGGTTTCTGCACGTTAATACATGTCAACTTAGTTAGATGTAAACAGGCAACCATAAATTCATCACAAAATGTACAACTTTAAAGACACGGGTTCTGCTCTCCTGAAACTGCCCAAATGTTTGTTAATGGCAAAGCCACGTTTTTGAGCAAAGTTTCTGAGCATCTCTTGGGTGACATTTGTTTTCAGCTGTTTTGTCCTCCTTCTGGTTTATGTTTCATATCAATATTTCATACTAATACCTAATATCACGCTGAAATAAGGATTTATTGACTTACTTCTTGATCCATGCACTGTTTTTAATTCCAGTACACAGTATTCATGACATTTTTGAAATGCACCCTCTATCTTACACAACGGTGATTCTTGAAACACAGAGGTGGTGCATCTTGGACACATCATCAGCATCATCAGACAACCTCACCTGGGCGACCCAACCAGGGGTGATCAGTCGCTGGCTTGTGTCCACATGGCACACTACACCTCTACACTTTTTCTGCAGCTTCTGTGATGTTCTGGGTGGCTCTTCTTTTCCTGCAGTCCTCTGATTCCAAGAAGACTGAATGTTCTCAGCCCAACTCAGTTCCACCCATACTTACTCTACATTCCTCTACCAGTTTGAGATATTCAGCATTCTTAAGCTTGTGTGACTCCTCTCTAAGGTCTTCCCAGGGGACAGTGAGTTCCAACATGACCACTTGCTTAAAACAAAGGCGATGTTGTGCCTTGCTTGGGTCTGAAGTTTGCTCTGCTGGATTCCTTTGCAGATTCAATCAGCTACCATCTCCAGCATCTACTCATAGTGGACAGGGCAGCAGCTCAGGATGTACTTCAAGGAACCTCTCAACTGATGACACAAAGCCATCTATTAATGATTCAATCTTTTATTAAAAATAGAGTCTGAGACTGTCATGGGTTTAATGCTTCAATAATACTTTATCGATCTCTTTAAGAAAGGGTGATTTTCCACTCCTATCTTTCTTTCTCTAAATACAGTATAATGTGTTTTTTTAGACTAATGAAATACAAAATCCTGAGCAGAAATGTACTATTTTATTCATAGAGTCCAGGAACAACACTTAATTAGCTAGAAAATTGTTTTTCTACCTAATTTCTTTTGGAATGAATCCCAGAGATCATAGCACAGAATCCAAAAGTCTGGACAAATCAGCTTTTTATTGTAACAGAAAGTGACTTTGTCTTGCTGACTAATCCAAATGCAGCAAAACCATCTAATCTTGTATCTTGATGCAGTCAAGTCACATCATTTGTTACCTTACAGCCACACATTAAAAAATAAGTACAGTATGAGGATATGTTAGGTGCAGGAGCATTAGAGGGTTCAAATTCCATTTGAGAGTGGATTGCCCCCTGTATGCACTGTATTTAACCAAGCCAAGCAGAACACATAATGCCACAAGTATTACATGACCTACATTGAAAAATAGCACAGCTCAAGGTCTCGGTGAGGTCTATGGCCTGGTGAAAACATACACAGTGACACAGCAGTACAATGGAATGCTAATGAGCCGCCAGAAACTGAAGCAAGCTTAATGAATTATCTGCTTAGTGAGAATATTGAATGCTTCCCCTCTTCCCCCTTCAGTCTGCATTTAATTGCTGCATGTCCAGATGAACCAAAGGCTAGGGTGCACATTTGCAACTCTGCTCCTACGTTCATATAGTCTCCCTGGAGAAGACCTCCATATTATTAAGTCAGGAGGTCAGGTGATAGACCTTGGGATGCAGTGAAGGGTGTAAATTTCCATTGGGAATAACTTAATATTTCCAATGTGCCCTCTGACTTTTACAGTTGTGGTGAATGTCTAGATCACATTTGCATAAAACTGGTTAGAGCCAACTCTAGGGTGTTTTGAGAATTGTTTGCATGGCTGGAGCTCCTACAGACAACTGGACTGAGACTGGTTGAAAAGTCTTGGTCTGCTTCCGAATCTAGAGTGGTTTGCTTGTGTTGTGAAAGACCACAAATGCTAAAATACATACCATACCATATCATACCTTATCGCTATTTACATGGCATTACATCACATTAGACCAGTTGTCCTGCTCAGCTCGGGCCAACACTGTCTCCTAGGAAGTTTATAATAATCATGGTGTCTGTTCAGAATGTGCTGAAATATTCTAAATGACATGGTCCCACATCATGACTGTTGTGTTACTTGAAAAAGTCTGAACATATCCTTTAATGGCAGCCATATATCCCTTTATGGCTGCTACTGACTTCAACTATGGTCATAATATGTTGCCTTCTCCCCTACAAACACATGTCTGATTTATTTCAAAACAACTATTATATGTGCAGCCATTTACTGGGATTGAAAAGCCTCTTGTCCCAGTTTAATGACAACTGAATGACCTTTCTTAATGTCATTAAATGCCAGAGGCGTACTTCAGAGTACCCATGCATTGTCCACAAGAGGCATCTGTGTACTGAGTATTCTCAGACTCAGTGTATTTACAGAACACTTCGCAGCTACCAGATAGTCGTGTATGGCTAATAAATCCCCTGAAGTGGCTCCTATGGATGTTCAATAATGCTGCAAGTTTAGACTGTGTTTACCATTGAGATCTTTAATTGTGTGAGATGTCAGGGATGTCATGGTAACATGCGGTTTCCTTTTTATTATTTCACCTTGATGAGACATTGCTTTTGCACTTTGATGCAAAATGTTGCTCTGGATATAGCTGGATTGTTTTTCAGCTTTCAAAGTGAATTTACAGACTGTGAGTCCCCCAAAAGAAATAAAACTGAGAGAAAACTGGACAAATCTCCATAGGAGTTTGAGTAGTCTGTAATTTATATTAGGGCTGTCAATGTTAACATGTTAACACATTGATTAATCGCGTTGATATGTTTTTTTACGCAAATTAATCATACAGTACGGTATTACTATATTTGACCCCAACTTCTTCCTGTAATTGCAGCGCGGATGGTTACCTGGCTGTGTGTGATGAGGGCACGTCAAGCGCGAACGACACAATGACGAGGGAGACGTCACCTGCTGTGCTAAACGGCAAGTTTCGTGGGAAAAAACTAACAAAAAAAGAACGGTGTGTAAAATTAGTATTATCTATAGGCTACTATATTGTACTGTGACTCAGGAAGTGTCTGGTTATAGTTCCATGGTGGGAATACTGAGAACGTTAGCTGACGTAGTTCGTTAGCTAAGCGGCTAATATTAGTTTTCTGAGCTAACGCGAGACCGAAACGTAACCTAACTCCACGTGGCTAATTCGCATATATCAACATGACCACGTTAGCGTCAGTGAAACACCGCTAAGAAGTCCCATTCATAAAATCACTATACAAATACATAAGCCAAAATTATATTTAAATCTGTTATATGCAGTATAAGCTGGGATGTCTGTTTTTATTGGAAATGTCTGTTTATTCTATAGTTATTGTCTGTAACCTATTCTATGTCGTTATTGTTAATGTTTGAACTATGCCCAACTGTCCTAGAAGAGCCACAAAGGACCAGAAGCAAATTCTTTGTTAGCATACTTGGCGAGTAAATCTGATTCTGATTCCCTTTTGGTTGACAGCACATAGGGAGAGAAAGAGGACAGAGAGAGAGGGAAGGAGAGAGAGCAGGATGGAGTCAGGAGGAAGAACCAGTTGAGAAAGTACTGAAGTCTACAGTGATAATGACAAGGCAGCTTCTCTTTACATGTCATTATATTTTAATTTAATGCTGGTAGTTCATGCAGAAAGTGAATTTCTTCATTTATTGAGTATTTTGCATAATCCCATTACATTTGTAAACTCAGTTATGTGGTTTAACAGTATAGTAAGTTTTCCTCAGATTTATTGATGTCCTTCTAGTCTTATACATTGTTGAATAGTTGAAGTGGATGATGAGGTCTGATGTGGTCAGAACAGAGTAGTTGGCCAAACTGACAGGTTTTAATTACAGATGAACAGATGTATTATCCTCCCACCACAAGTTTAAAGTACCATTCATAGGCAAAGCACGTTTTTTGTTGTTAGCAAAGAAAGGTTAAAAGGTGTGCTTGTCAAATGATACTTTCTTCATTCTAACACGGTTTATTATAATATAGGTGAATCCTAGTATTTTAAAAATGCAATTAATCATGATTAATCACAGCCTGTGAGTGTGATTGACCCGATTACATCTTTTAATCGATTGACAGCACTAAGTTATAGCCTACTGAATAAAATTAATAGTAGTAGTGGCAGGAAGACGCTCCATCACTAACTGTAATATTTCGTAACTGCTTTTAGAATAACCTTTTTTCTTTTGTGGGTTTTGCCCATTCTGGGTTTACTTAGTGTGTGTGTGTGTGTGTGTGTGTAGGGAATTATTTGTTTACAATAGTTAACTGGCTAGCTGGTCTGGCTGTACCAGACCTGATCCAGTCCATTACTGCTTTTAATACAAATGCTACATATAGATGAGGACTATAGCCAGGTTTCCATCCAATTGGAAAATCAGATTCCAGAAGACTAGTGCATGTTGCTACTATTAGACACAGGATGCACTTAGTACTTTAATCTCATACCAGGAAGGTCCTGGGATTAAACCTGCCTGCGTGCCTGGGCTTTTTCTGTGGGCTAGTTTCTCTTGGGTACTCTGGTTAGGTTAATTGGTGACTCTAAATTGCCCATGGGTGTGAATATGAATGGTAGTGTGTGTCTGTGTTTCGCCCTGTGATGCACCAGCAATCTGTCCAGGCTGTACCCTGCCCCTCGCACAATGTTACCAGGGAGCGGCTTCAGCTCTGCCGGTACTCTAAACAGGATAAGTGTTAAAACATAATAGATGGATGAACTGTTGATAAGTGCCATTAAGCCACTGCAGATAAAGAGGGCACAAATGAGATGATGTCAGAGAAAGACCTCGAGTCAAACCTCAAAAACAATGTGGAGAATATGATAGAAAGTATCAGTACTAGTGCTCACCAAGGCCTAGGCCACTTGTGTATCCTACGGTGTGGGCTTACTCTAGATGCAATGGAGAAGCATAAAACAAGCTTTACTCTTCTTGTTTTGTGTGGATGCACTGGAGTGCGGGAGCTCTGTCGTGGAAAGTGCTTGTTAATATATTCATTAGTGACGTGACATTATTTGTCAATGAGGATTGGAGTACACGTCGTGGAAATTTATGGTGCATGCTGTCCGCTAGTCACAGTGTATGCGTTCCAGGGTGGGCAAATCCGTATTAATTTGGCTTTTGTTTTGTGTCCATGCATAGCAGACTGGCATTTTTTTCTCATGTTTATGTTAAAGCTGCGAAAACCTTAGTATTTGTGATTGTGTGTAATTTCTCCAGGTAACACCAGCACCGGCATAAGAAGCGACATGTGATTATGTTTTGTGCTGCTGTGGTGGATAGCTGAATATACAGTATATGCAGAAGAAGAAACATTGTTTATAGAGCTAGACTTTTCCCAGCTAGCACCAGCAACAGCAAAACCACCACCACACAATATACCTGATTGACTGACTGATGAGCAGGGGAGGAAAATCTAATGTGATGAGTAAAATCAATAGGCTGGAGAGAGAAATGGGAGCTCAAACCTGAAAACACTGGCAGGAGCAGCCTGCCGTGCATTCCCGCTCTTAATTGATTGTATTGCTTTGTTTTGTGGTGGCTCACAGCTCATCAGTGGTCTAATGTGCTGTATGTACGTGTGCAGGGAGAGGCAGACGGCAGGAGGTCAGGCTGGAGTAAAAAGCCTCTGCAGGACACCGGTGGGTGAGTACACGGGGCCACAAGCTGAGAGATGATGGACTCTTCACACCACAGTGCAACTGTCATGACTGAAGGGGGTCTGTGTATAGCCAGCTGTACTGCTAATCACACATTATGAATGTAAAGTCTGTCAATAGCAAAAACACTAATTTCTTATTGAGTCCTCCACAATAGTATCTAACACATTACCAACATAGGTCTGCCAGGAAATGAGCATCCTGCAATCAGAATGCAACAGAGGTAGAAATTCAATCTCTAATGTGATCAAACTTTAGACGGCTACATGCTGTTTTAGCCATTAGCTGTTTGCACATTGTGTCATGGTTCAGTTCAACACCATTAAACAACGACACACTATTTGCAAATGCAGAGTGAGGCTTTGTTCTGTGTTGAGGGTGTAGTAATGAATTAAATGAGCCTTTGTGCGTGTGTCTGTGTGTGTTTATGTGTTGCTATAAACACTGGGGATGTAATGGCAAATCAGAACAACTCTCATTTCGGGTCTCCACTGGAAGCCCACTGTTGACTTGCTCCCTTTATTGGATTACACCGACTCTAATAGTGTCCCCTAATGTGTCTCTGGGAATACTGATTGCTCTTCAGCAACACAGAATATCTTCTTTACACTTAATCTATGTGGACACTGAGTGTAAGACACATGTTCCCCTCCCTTACCAGCCAGTATCCAGTACAGTAACACACTGTTGGACAAGCTGAGTCCCACAGTGGAAGACTTTGATTATTATGGGTAGCTTCTGAGGGTGAATGTGTTTAACTGGTCTTATTGGTAATTTCCCAGATAATTTAAAGTTATACAGATCACTTATAAGATCACCCAACAAATCCACCTTGGCTCCTTTTTAGCTGAAAATTGTGTATCCCACACTAGTTTGATTGACAGTTTTCACACTAGCCACAATGAATGGGCCAAACTAAACAGGTCTGGTCACCTTAATCCAAGCTTCACCAGTTACCTACGCCCAATTTTCCACAACACTGTGGAACACATTGTGTAGATTCACTTACCTTTTGTCAGGTTCTTGCTTTCTGCCAATTTGTTGACTTATCACATTCAAAAAACTTGAAACAGGAGCAGTTGGCAGAGCTTTGCATCTTTGTGAAACAGATTGTATCAACTTTTTTGCACTGAACACCTGGAAAAGTAAGGGGCATATTTATAGCTCTCCAACCTTTTGTTACCTGCCTGTATGTTTGTGCTTTGACCAACTGGTGTCCCATTTTTGGACTTTTGCCGTACGTTTTCAAGCAAGACACAGTTTCACTTCGTTGTGTGTCGAAGAAAGTTGGTGCTGGTCATTTCATGTCCACCAAACTCAAGCGATGCAGTGGATGACTGCAGACAGATTTGTGTGATTGCAGACCTTAAGGCACCTGTCAGCTAGTGTTACTGTTGCCTCTCAGGAAGTAACACTCTTTGTTGTTTCACCTCCATAATAATAATATTTTTTTGTTTTTAGTACTACTGTTATTGTTCTTTTCAGTATTTTTTGCATTCTAGATTTAGTCCATTCTGGTGTTTTTGACTTTTGATTAACTTTTACTCTGCTGCTATGGTATCTGAAAGTGTCAGTGTCGTACGTTTGAGTCCAGTTCTTTTTCCTATTGTGCCCTCTTTCTCTGCACTTAAAAGTCATCTTAATGCATTAACTTTATTTATTTCTACTCTATTCTTTGATTACCACCTACTACCATTTCCTGCTGGTGGGTCGGTCACAGCATCAATTAATCCATTAAGCCTAGTACATACAGTATAGGTTAAGTTTACTGTACATTTTCTGAAAACCACTGCATCTCTCCCAACTTGATAAGGAGAGTCACAGTGGAATTAGTTTAATCTGTTTTGATGTCTGTTTGATTCTGCTTGATGTCTTTTCCTACTCAAAGTCTAATATTTTGATATGAGACATGAACTGAGATGTATACTGTAGGACGGCAGATGAGCCTTTTCCCAGGCATCCTTTTTGTTGCTGTCCTTGCCATCTTAGGGCTTAAACTAAGTTATTATGCAAGCTGTGTGAGCACACACTGTATATGCAACAAGGAAGCAATTTGAAAGGAAAAGTGATTTGTCACATCAAAATGTATTCAACAAGCTGTGCCTACTGACAGCTCCATATGGTTATGTTTCCACATTGGTTCTGTCCTGAGGCGGTGATTCCGACACATTAAGGCACTCTGTTGTTTTAGATCCTATATCACAAACGTTATGCTTCTTTATCACATCGTGCCACACAGCATCAGTTTACTTAGGGGAACAAGAAAGCCTTATGGAACATACTGTATCTTACAGTACTTACAGTGAGGCGGCAGTAGATCAGTTGGTAGAGCAGTCGACTACTAACCCCCGGGTCACTCGTTTGATTCCTGGTTCCTCATGCCGACAAGTTGTAGTGTCTTAGGACAAAACACCGAAACCCCGTAGCATAGTTTAACCAGCACTCCACAGAGATGACAGCAACAGTGAAAGTGCAGTTAAAAAGAGTACCATCTCTTCCTTCCTCAAACCTAATTTCTCTGGTTTATCTCTTTCTTTGGCCCGCTGCCTTGATGTGTGTGAATCCGTGTAAGTCTGTGAGGAATACTGAACAACACTGTGTGATTTCCTCCTATCGGCAGCTCATCTAATCCTATGCCCCTCCAGTGTAGCCTGACAAGGTGTTAAGAAATTTTTGACAATGGGATTAATTAGGAGCGATTTCAACACTTATGGCTTTCTTAGAAGCTTTAATAGTGCTGTATCAAACTAATTTGCCTCACTTCCTCTTTGTTGAATGGGAAGCATTGAGGCCCAATCTGAATAGATATTAGGAGCTGCATGCATGCTTCATGGTTCTCTGTAATGAATAAAAAAGTGTGGAATTGGTGTCACGGTTAATAAGTACTTGGTTATTAGAAACTAGGTTCAAGCACAATGTTGCCCAAATGTGTTAATAGATGCACATGATTATTACTTGTAGAGCTATAAGATACAACTTGGCCAGTGCAAATGTTACTGCTAATTACCTTTTGGCCCTGAGAGGAGAATAGAGGTTATTCAGCTTCTTGTTTCCTCTAATGCATATAAAGTCAGTACTTTAGTAAGTTCATGCGTCTTACTCTCATGCTCATATTCCAACAGCAGTGCTGTGCCTAAGGCTGCGTTCACACATATGGATACAAAATATCTGGCAGTACCTAGGCTCTGGGAATGTGGAGTCCTGGGGCTGTGTTGTGCTGCATATTTACATATTCTGCACCAACTGGACAGTTGTTTTTTGACATAGCCTACATCACCACCACCAGACACACCAGTCTTGCATGGCTGTAGCTCAACCAAATCAACGTTTAAACCTGAGTCTTTCCCAACTTTCCTGTGTAGTTTTAGCTGGGCTCCCTTTGAATTAGTCTGTTTGGTGTGTATACAGCTGTCCATTGGCAATGAATGGCAGTTAGTCACTGGCTCAGGCTTTTGAATCATTCAAAAGTGTGAATTCCCTGTAAGTACAGCCTCACAGAGCTTGCTAACATGGCTGTAGACTCACTCTTTTGCTGTAAAACAGCTTTTGCACATACCTCTGAGGATGTGGTGTGTTGCAATGGCTCTGCTCAGATTTAGTGCACCAAGTACAGCAGAGGTGTGCCAAAAGTTGCTGACCTGAACTGTCCTGACATTTTTGCAGAAATGTCCAATCTTACCAAAGTAAAACATGCAGTTATTGTGACTATAGCGTTATTAATGTTTTTAATTAATGTTATGTTTAGGGGCTTTTAGCACTTTAGGTTAAAGTTTTAGGGATTTTTTTGACCTGGCTTAAGAGAGAAAAACTTGGGTATTTGCTCTTCAACAAAATTACAATCTTTCCTCAACCTAAACCAAAGAGCTTATGTTGCCTAAACATAACCACAGATGGGGCAGGCATAATCAAGCCAGTTAGTATGTTTCCTATCAAATATTATTGGATTTAAGTTGCATATAAACATTGAGAGACATAGCAGACATAGCAGTTTACTCCTTCTTGAACTGAAAAAAGGAACAAAATTAATTACTTAATCAATTCCACACTAAGACCAGACAAATAAACGTGTAGATGCAGCTATCAGATTTGTTACAAAAACTATGTTTGGGTATTTATACTGCTAGCAGCATCAGCACTGTAGCCAAGGAAGCAGCATTTAGGAAAGCACCAAGGCAGGGGGGTCTTTAACCTTTTTGCAAAACCTACAGAATGGGATGGATCCATTTGAAATAAGAATGTTTGCACCTATTTCATTTATTTTATGCTATAAGGTTTTTCTCACTTAAAACTACTGACAACCAAAACATGAGGGATAGAGTAAGTTTTTTTTACTGCTGTTGATTTCTTGTAATTGCTGTTTTTATCCATTAAGTGTGTAGCAACCTTGTTTTATTAAGCAATTATGATAACACTTTGCACCATCCTCTCTACTCTCAGATAACCATCATGCTCAGTGAGGTCACTGTGTTAGCATTTAGGTTTGCTTCAGTTATGTCTGCCATCATAACCAGACATGATGTGTCTGTTGACTTCACTGTGTGTGAGTGTTGGCATACTGAAGTGAAAAATGTGATGTTTCAGTTTCCATCTAAAAGGAAAATTTCATCATACATTATAGCGAGTGAGCTCTGCATTGGCAATTATGAATTGCATAGTTTGGTTCTCAGGTGATGTTCACTGCACATAGGAACTACTTAAACACTACCAGTGATGGCTAATTCCTAAAAGCTCCTGCTGCTGCTTGTTCGTGCTCGCCGGCATCTTTATTATAAGGTGAACACTCTTTGTTCAGATTGCGTCTCTGTTGATAATGCATGAAGAGACACTGCACATGAAATGGACGAGGACATGAACGTTCATTAATTTACCATGTTCAGCCCCTTTTCTTCTTTTGCCAATGGTGATTGAGTAGAAGCAGATGTGATGTGAAATGATGCTGCCCTCTTTCATGACTTGACTGGGATTATGGGACTCTCTGTCCCCTGGTGGATGAACAGCACCTGCTAAGATGCAAGGCAGCATTGTCCATATACACTGACTACATCAATTGTCAGAGTTCAGTTATAGTTTGCTGCACTCTGATACTCTATAAGTGGTTTACCTTTTGTCCCTAAGGCTCAACAGGTGTAGGAAAAGTAATAGCCTACACATCCCAACTTGACATTGTGTCAACAGTTGAAGCAGAAGGGTGATGTTCAGGGTGCAGCCAGGATACCATCTGTTTAACCTGACTTTCTGATTTTTCATCGTAGTGCTGTCTTGATGACTAAAGATGTCTTCTGAAGATAGCACAGGCCAGTTTGAGCCACAATATTTGTTGATGGCAATATTCACTCACCATACTGAAGGACTGGACAAGAGGCTTTTAAAAACAGCTTGGGACGCCACATTATACATCCCTGCTGTTACTTATCCCTGGACTTTGATCCCAGTATTTTGTTGAAGGTGTGTGACATACATCTGTCATACATACATCAAAGAGTTAACTGCAATAATGCCAGAATTCCTCTCACTAATTGTGAAATATAAATGAGTGGAAATTAATGTGTATGAAATATATTAAAGTGAACTGTATGAAGTTTATCGCTAAATTTGTGGTTTAATTATTTTTAACAAAAGTAATGTGGTGTAACCTGTATTTATTGATTTATTTGGATTTTAATTACTTTATTGATCCTCATGGGAAACTGCTGTTGGACAGCTGAACATATAGATAATAATACTACTACTACGGGGTTTCAGTGTCTTGTCCAAGGACATTTAGACATGTAGACAGGATGGACCGGGAACCTAACTACCAATTCTAAGGTTTATGGACGAATGCCCTACCAACTGAGCTACAGCTATTCAACTTCTGATTAATAAATATCCGGTACTGTTAAAATGATAATGATAATAATGATTATGATAATGACTGATAATATGGCATCAGTTGATAATTAATAGTTGAATTAATTGCTGAGAGGGTGGTACCTGTTGGCATCATCATGATAGATTAATAGACTAAAAAACTGTTTGTAGTGGTTATATTCAGATATTGCTACTGTGAGGATACAAGTGGATATAGCACACTCTGCACTAGAAATGACCAACACAAGAACATGGGGGGCTCCCCAACACTCTTGCTCGCTTTATAAAATTAAGCTTAGAAATTAGTAAAGTAAACTTTAACACATTCATATTATTATTGGCTATAAAAGGCTTATATTAAAATTCAAATTAAAGTAAATAATATGTAAATCTCTGCTGCATTTTCTGCAAGTTTGAGACCTGAATTATTAGAGTAACCTCAATTATAATTTACTAACCGCAGCCAAGCACCTGACTGAAATGTGTTATTCATTTAACCAGGACCTGATATTTATTTATCAGAAGCGAGAGTCTGCCAAGCACTTTTGCCCTCCTCTGTACAAACACACTCATTGTTATTTCAATATTTTATGTTGGTTTTGTGCTCAAAGAGAGATTCAAAGCGTAAAATTCTTAATGTATAGAAATAAACTCAGTTGCAAAATTTCAACACAAAATGTTGAACTTACACAACACAAAATCACAGGTTTAGACCTATAGCCTAATTCATATTAGTATTAGAGCTTACTCATTAAGTTGATCACATTCAACATGTGTCTGCAAACATCTCATGTTAACATTCAAACCTGGAGGATCCATAAACTATATCTGTAGAGTCCTCTTCAGTCTCAGGACTTTAGCTCATTGAAATTGTTTTGATCAATATACTGTAGATGTGACATGTTACAAAGTCCTGTGGCTCTTATGCTTGGTACAAACACATTTATTTGGTCTATAGTAGGTTAGTAGGTTCTGTCTGATTTTTATTGCCGTATGTGTGTTTTTTTTAAACATTTCTCACACAGGGCGACACAGTGGTGTAGTGGTTAGCACTCCATGTGTCAGCTGGGCGCCTTTCTGTGTGGAGTTCTCTCCATGTCTGCGTGGGTTTTCTCCGGGTACTCTGGCTTCGTCCCACCATCCAAAGACATGTATGTTAGGTAAATTGCCCGTAGGTTTGAATGAGAGTGTGAATGATCTTTGTCTATATGTCAGCCCTGCAATAGACTGGTGACTTGTCCAGGGTGTACCCTGCCTCTCGCCCGATGACAGTTGGGATTGGCTCCAGCACTCCCCCGACCCTTACGAGGTCGAAGCGGTTAAGATAATGGATGGATGGATTTGTCACACATAAAAAAACTATTTTTCTGGTGTGTATTTGTATGTGTATACACTACATGACTCTATACAATCCTATTGTTCTGAAACTAGTTGCAGTTCAAATGCAAGTCTGATCACTCTGGTTGAAGGCGTCCAGTGATCTTTTTGCAATTTATGTGACCACAGGCATTTAACCGTAAGAGAGGGAGAGACATGAGGTCGTGGAGAGAAGGAAGGTTCATCTCTATATATTTGCAGCAGCTGGTTGTACTGTGCAATATGTTATGTTACAGGAAAATGAATTCACACTCATCTTCTCCTCTGCATATGTAAAAACAGACTGATTTTTCCTTTAGAGTACTATTAACAGATGAGTCTAACTGTAAAATATCAGTCTCTAATTATCTTGTATACAGTATTTAAACAAGCAAAAATGTCGTGCCAGCAGTGCATAAAGTCAGCAGTTTGAAAGGTGCCATGAGTTGGAAGGAAACACAAGTCAACTTTATCCACTGATATTATTAGATATTTTTTGCCTCTGCACCATCAGCATTTTCAAAGTGAATTTTTAAATGATTTGTTAATTCTTCCTGGCAATATCTGAACCTATATCTATATCCTGAGCCTTATTTATAGGTCAGGTGCTGTTATAATGAGAATTGTACGTAATAGGTTGGTTCACATTGAGCTTTGCTGGTCTGTGCAGGGACATGTCTGCAAACTAGATCCATGTAGGATTCTGCTTCGGACTTGTTTTTAAAAATAGTTTCTCTAGCCACAACTGTATATATTTTAGCAAGGAACAAAAAGTAAAACTCAATCTTTTTTATGTGGCATTTGCATTATTCTGAGGGATTTTAGTTCTAAATCTTGGAGTCTGTGAGTAAAAGTTTTCCTGTCTCATGTTCAGAAACAACTAAATACCTAGATCCTGCTGTGTGCAGAGATATAAATAATTAATGAAGTCGCACTGCTTTACCAAAATTATGCATGGACTTACTAGACTGCAGATGAGATGAGATATATCGCCAATACATCATTTCTGAAAGTCATAGATAAATAGTGTTTAACCAACTACTCAGAAAAGATCCAGCATTCTACAAGTGGTTGTGAGCAGCTCAGTCTTCACATGATGTCAGTGTTGCCAGATATTAAATGTTGAGGTATCGTACCAGCAGCTTAAAATTATCGTATTTTGAGGATTATCGTACGCACGCAATTTGCATTCTGACGTGGCTCAGACAATCTGCTTCAATAACACATTATCAATTTATTATTTGCATAAACACAGCCCAAGCAACATAGACTAGTGCAGTGGTTCTCAAACTATGGTACGCGTACCACTTGTGGTACGCAGATTCCCTCTGGTGGTATGCAGGAACACCTGAGAATTTCTTTACGAAAATTGAATAATAACGTTAAAGACATAATAATACTACAGTGGGTTCATTCACATGATGTAGCAGAAATCTGGTATCTGAATGTCTGTCATAAATTAGAACCATGTCCAGTTTTGTTGGGGATGTTTAATTCAG
>JAUMHL010000025.1:1050498-1073520 GCA_032362345.1 Sandelia bainsii | reverse complement strand
ATAATGGTGGTACTTGGAGAGCCAAATATTTTTTGAGGTGGTACCCGGTGTAAAAAGTTTGAGAACCACTGGACTAGTGCATTTTATAGTCTATAATGCAATTTCTACCTACAGATGATTGTAAAACCACCTCTTGGCACAACAGTGCCTCTACCTCTGTCGCTCCGTGCTCGAAGCACTTATCATTGTTTACGTTGTGCATCACCATGTGTTACATTGTGCATTGATTGGCTGTAAAGGTGCGCAATTGCGCATAAACAAGCCAGGTATGTCTGTGCAGGATGAAAAAAAAAGATCTTTACTTGCTAATGAAATAACTTAGCCATAAAATGAAGGGGTCAAATTATTATACATTGTGGGATTTTTGGAATTATTGATCGTACAGAGGGTAAAATTATCGTACAAATACGATAATTATCATATGTCTGGCAACACTGCATGATGTTGCTGGTAATTTTATAAAAGTGTATTTATTGTATGGCCTTAAAATGCCGCTAACAAAAAGAGGTCACACTTGACATAACTGAAAGGTGTTTATTGTATTATTGTGTGTGTGCCAGTGCCAAGTGACAGCACAAAAACTGTATTGTGTGTGAATTTGTGTCAAACACTGTTTTGGTCCAAAATGAGTATCACAATTGCACTGCATCACCTAATTTGCATAAACACAGCCCAAGCAACGCCTCTTCTTCCACACTGGCACAATCAAGTTTGCCGGGTGTCTGGGAAATCACAAAATCAGGTACAGCCTGAAAAAAACAAAACAGATTTGCACTGAAGAAAATGGCATAGAAACTGTGTTTGGATCAAAGCCAGCATTACACCTGCAGGAAAATAGAGCCCTAAGTCTATTTAATGGTTTTATGTTGTGTGATGCAACTGTGCACAACATGACTCCGTGTTTATCTTATGTTCAGCTGATCAGTGTGTATGAAAAGTCTTTTACAGAAGCTACAGCAGTTAACTTCCTGCTTGAAAACAGTTCTTTTTCTAGGTGTGATCTTGATCAACATGTGTCTTATCTAGTCATTATTCCAACCTGCAATAACACTGTACCGACCAAATTAAAGGTTCATTAATTGATTTTTACCATAGTAGAGGAATGGAAGGAAAAGGGGTAGAAAAATAGTTTAGGCAGACAAACTGTTGTTGCTGTTGGAAACCTGATGCATTGTGTATAATTTGAGAATCTCTGCAGACAGGAGCCAGCTCCAAATGGTCTGGACAATAAGATCCAGAAGTGATGGTGTCTGAGATAGTGCTGTTTTCCAATGATAGTCGAGAAAACCTACGAACTAATCTGTGGTAAAAATGCACTCCAGCAAATAGACTAATGACACAGTTCATTTTGTGAATGTGTGTGTTATAATTAAGGTGATATCAGTTAGCTAGCAGTCCTGCTGATGTACCAGCATCAATGTGTTTATGTTTACAAAGGTGTCTTGTGCAGTTCGACCACAGCTCCCTGCATTCCTGCATATTTGAGCTCTTGAGCTCTGTATTGCAGCGTAGTATTTGTAAACCATGCCTACTTTTGAGATATGCTATCATAAGGATTTCAATCACTATGGCAACTAAACCTATAAACCCTGTTGTCATATTATTTCACTTTGAAGTTCTTCATGTTCAATGATTAACTTGGGAAAGGGGCCCAGACATATAGTCACGCTGGGTCATGTTCTGGAAGAAAGATGCTGTTGGTTTCCATTTTTTTAATGGTGATCTAAAGAAATTAGTCACTACATCCCTTAACAAGTCAATTTTCTACCAACAATGTGCTATTAGCTTCCCTGCAACTAAGGACACAGTTCATTTTGTGAATGTTTATGTTATAATTAAGGTGATATCAGTTCCAGCTCCCTGACACAAAAAAGGGAAAAGATTGTGGTTTGGGTTGCAAAAAAGTTACATTCTCCCACCCACATTCCTGTCATCCTACCTATACTATATATAGTTAAGTCACCAACTGCCACTCTCACACACTCTTGCTTCTGTTACATTTAGATATATATTTAGTTGCTAAATTACCTCACTTATTGCTGATAGAGACCTTCTGGACAACTGGTAGGTAGTTGGTGCCCTACTAAATAGGTTGTAAAACCGAGACCAAAACCACACTAATAAAATATACTTGTGTCGTGTTTCCATCTTCCCGAACAGCGACAAAAATAAGAACAAAGTTAGACTGTGTCTATGTAGAAGGTGTAGAGTGAGCTGTCTATCAGCTGCAACTCTGGTGTGCTGCATTCAGTAACAATACAGAGTGTATGTCAGAAGCACTCAGAGCCCAGTAGTGTTTAGTGTTCCTAACTGTTGATGAAACCCTGCAGCAGAAACAAAACAAAATAAAAACCGAGGTCTGAACAGAACTCCCTACTACTAAACCATATTGTCACATTTCGGATGGAGCCAGAGGATACATCGGAACTTCCAAAGTCAAACTGACAAAAACTGCTAAATTTCACCAAATTAAGCCGTTAAGTTTTTACACAAAAAATAATTTTCTTGGGAAAAATCATCTGTATGGACATCATATAACAACATAACTCTATGTAATTATGTGTACAATACAAAACATAATTTAGGGTGTAGACAGAAAGACATCTGGGTTAGGTATAGGTACTGAATAAACACAGTTACAGTAGGGTTAGTAAAATGTTGAATGTTTGCCTTAAAAATACTGTTTCCTAAACATAATATGCACCACGGTAAGAGAAGCGATGACCATGATGGCTGAAACATTATTTAAGGACCATAGAGTGTCTCTGTCTTACCTCTCCATTAAGAGACCACGTGGTGCCAACGCTGGACATTGCCACCTAGTCGGCTCCACCATTTTGTACACTGATTTCTTGCCAATAATCATGTCAGACCATGTGGCAGATGCCAACAGTGCAAATACTCTGCTGAGTATGGAATCTCCTTCTGCAGTGAAGTGAAATTATGGCTTTCATGGAATCAAGGGAGCAGGATGCTCATACGTGGATTGGCTACTTGACCTTGCCTTACTGACAGAAAGAGATGTGTCATATGTTCAGTGCAGTTAAGGTGTTTAAGGTCCAACTGTCATTTTACATTCAACAAGTGGAAAAACAAAAGATTTCAGCACTTTCCCTCAGTTTCAAAGATGTCAGAAAGCTTTGCAGGTGCAGCAAAATGTAGAGAAGTATTGTGACCTACTGTCTATGCTTGTGCTAGAGTTTGCAGACAGATAGTGACTTTGAAAATGTGAGTCCTGTGTGACATTTATTACTTACCCTTTCAGGAATAGATGGCTGACCTGTTCTGTGTTGACCTGTTCAAAACAATTTCCAGCTAAAATCTCACTGACATGTCTGGAACCGAGCAGAGCCAGAAAGAAACTTTACCAGCAGCTCTGACAATATCTGCTTTATTTGGTTCAGAATAAGACTGACAGATGAACATTTAAATGACTCAGTAAGAGTAAAAGACTGAGTGAGGATGGTGCTTTTTAAGATGTTTCATAGTTCTCTTAATAATGAGAATGCATGAATGCTGAATGACCAGTGCTCAATCACTGTCTGTGTCTTAAATCAGATACTTGGATCTGGCAGCTTGGCATGGCACAATCAATCCCCTTTGGGACTGAAAGAACTGAACTCCCAGATATCAATGGTGGATCGACTTTGAGCGGGCCACAGTTATATTTGCATCATAAGACAGAGTGTCTGAGAGTTATATGATCCCGTATAATTTAACTTACACTTTCCTGGTAATATTTACTTGTGATGATTTAGTATACAACATATGGCAGTGCAAACCCTAACCCTCTGTCTGTAATTTAAGTGTCATTTTGATGAAAGAGGCACTTGCTTTGATTCATTTTTAATATTCAGCCACAGAAAGATGTTTACAAAATAGCAAAGTGCCATTTTGCTGAAACGTGTGTGACTCGCTTTTAAGTGTTTATTTCATCTCGCTCTCATTATGCAGGTCTCAGAATGTGGGTTTGAAGGGACCGAAGATATATTTAACTCTACTGATTGTGAAGCATTTTCAAAAACACGTCAGTTTCATCATTGACAAAAGCAACGGCATTGGTGGCGGAACAATTTCAGCCCGAGTAACATCATCAGTATTTCATTACAGGAGAAAAACTGCCATCACTCTATCTACTCTCTTTTATTTTCTTTAAATATGTTAATGTTATAATTACTAATTTCCTTACATAAGAGAAAAGAAGCAATATTAAACCACTGGTGACACTTGACATATACAGTGTACTGGTACACATCAAAATCAAGTGTATGCTATTCATCCAACCCTGGATGTCAGACACAAGGTGGTGGATGGGGTGGCTGGATGAGATGAGCAGATCTGACTAAACCAAACCCAGTTGTCTTTATGTCTAAACTCAACCAAACTGTGATGTTTCTGCAACTGTAAAAAGACATTTATGATTATTGTCGTGATAACAGGTCAGATACACAGTCACCATTTGGGTCATTTGGCTATTTTAGGAGACATATACCTGTCTTCCCTCCCTTGGCATCAAATAATGACACTCCTAGGGTGTCAAAAAGTGATGCCAGTACCATCAGTATGCGGCACCAAACGGCTGACAAAGTGTCGTTTTCTGATGCCATTGGATGAGCATGTGTTGACTCATCTGTCAGAAATGTGCTGTTGAACCCCTTAAAGAGAAAGTTCACAGAGTTTCAATTGTCTTACACATATCTGACTGGTATTAGTCATCTTCCTTCCCTATATCAAAATATCACTTTGGTTTTAGCTGAAAAATGCCTTCAGGTGATGCCATCTAGTTGCTTATACTTTCAGGAGGTTCTAGTCTTGGTTCAGTTGCTCCCCCAGAACAAGTCCACTTGACATAATTAGCTTAGATAGTTTAATATAGAGGAAGTAGAGATATATTTATATCATAAATATAATATGTTTATATCATAAATCTAGTATGTTTTTGTAAAGTAATTGCAAGTGGATTATGTTTTCTATTAACATAATGAGGATATGTTGACAAATGTAAATAAGTTGAAAAAGTGTTCATAACAAATATATTAATACAATGAACCCAGACAAGGACTTTTTTCTGCCTAAATATCCATTCTAACATCCAGTTTTCTTTTCCACCAAAATGTCCAGTCTTGCAGTACACCATCCAGTTTTGTGAAAATGTTTTTAGACTTTTTATGGGTGGGTTTAGGCACTGTCAGCACTTGATTAAGGTTAGAGAGAGATCGTGATCTTTCATGTTAGAGAACAATTTAGTAGTCACTTGACACACATTGTGTTTATTAAATTTGAAACGAAACCACAATCTTTCTCTAACCTTAATCAAAGTGTGTTTCTTGCCTAAGCCAAAACCACACACAGGACTCTAGAGTGGAACTTGGGTTTGCAGTTTGTCTGTAGCTTACATAATGTTTAGGTAGACAGGGTTGGTCAGTTTTTTATTTTCATCTTTTTTTTGCTGCTACAAAGAATAGATGCAGCTTTAACATTTGTCCAATTTTTCTCTATTTCTAAAAACTTAAAGTTAAAGGAAAGAACAGATGGAGACCATTAAATCAAATAAAGATGAAATAATTTTTAGCTTATTAAAAAGCTACTTTGAAGCCAGTCAGCAAAAACTGATCTTTAGAACAGACTACTAGAATAATAAGGTAAACTATACAGGGTAATTAAAAAGCCCTTAAAGTAATAGTAATTTCAATAAAAGTACTGACTGGTACAGTGTTAATAAATGTTATTTTATATGGTAAATTTGACTATGGTTTAAAGAGATATATTAATTACATCGACATACTGAGCCACACTTACAGTTACTTTGTGTTTTATCTCATTTTGTGTAGCAATAATACCATTTTGACTGCAGTGTTCTTCAAATCCAGTTAAAAAAACAATGCCAGTCCTGACGCCAGAAGAAAATATCTGGCCAAGCGGAATAGTTATGTTTGTCAGTAACTATTATGTATAGTATGTGATATTCTTGTTTTATATTGTTTTAAGCAACAATATGATACAATCGACTTTATAAATTGTGGCCTGACACAACCAACGTACGGCAGCATACTCCTTTAAAGAGTGTTCGTTTAAGTTGTGATTTCTAGCATTGCAATGACATTAACACTAGTTCTAGTTCTAGTTTGTATCATTTTCACTATATTTGTGTGGTCTCTCTTTAACGTAGGGATTTATGCCTCTAAATTCTTCTTCATGTTAGGGTTAGGATCTGAACACACCATACACACTAAACATCTCTGTACACTGTAATTCTTTGGGGGGTGGGGGAAATCATTATAAGAGATTGATCTGATAAAAATACAACACACTGATGGTGATTCGTGACAGTGAACACAGTTTTCTCTTCTTTGTTTAACTAAGAAATAGAGCATATACAGCAGAGCACCTGTCGTTATTGTATTGACAAACCCATCACAGGTGTCTACTGTTATATAGCATGTCGGTGTTAACACTGCAGGCCTCAACTCACTGCCCATCTATCACAGGCAGATGATGAAGAATGCTGATATTATACTGGACACAGTCCAGCCTTTGCCAGGCACCCAAAGGCACATGTATTGTATTCTCCAGGCCTGCTAGACACTGCACATCTGAAGATAACTAATACTGACAAATCAATATTCTAACAGTACAGTACTGTTTTGGATCCTTTCCAACAGTTGTAGCAGTTAAGAAACTGCCTAAATATCACTGAACACAAGATTTACAGTGCATTAGAATTCTCATCAAATTCCTGTTCTAGTTCCATACAGCTGTAGAAAACAGCAAGTTTCTGTATCAAACTAAATGTAGAAGTAGGGCTGCACGATTTGGGAAAAAAGTGATATTGCGATTATTGAGATAAATATTGCGTTTTGCGACTGCGATATGAAAAAGGGCACTTGCTTGCAAATTTACAGTAAACACATAGTTTACTTCAAACTATAGAAGAATTTACACATTTTCAGATCTGCTGTTTAATTTCACTGAGTAAGGATGTTAAATTAACATAAGCCACAGAGATGCAGGTTCAACTACATCATTAGGTCCTGTGCATTTTTTACTCTGTGTGTCAGTAGAGTTTTTGATAAGCTGTTGAACTGTGGAAGATTTAATTTGATAGTGAAGACCAGAGTGTCACAATATTATGTTAAGAACAGTAAATATAATATATAATATTACTGGTCCTACACAGACCTCTCATGATCATTAGATCAATTCAACATGAGGCAAAAATCACTTTTTACTTAGTCATATTCTTTACAAATTTTAAACAGCTGATTTTGAGATTAAAATATTTCATAAGTGAATCTGATAATTATGAAACATCTTCGTAACTATGACAATAGAGGTAAATAACAGTCAAATTATCCTTTTTTGACAAAGCAAAGGTTTGTCCCGCCCCTCTCTGCCTGTGATTGGCTTAATGTTCTTGCCGCAGCCAATCATCTTTCTCACAGTGCAAACTACGGGGGAGCTGAGCTACTCTTTATAAGAAGCAAAATCTTGGGGGTGTTCTCTATAATTTTTTATTTATGTCATGGATTTACGTTTTTCTGTATCTTCATGATCATGGATCAAACTTAAAATAAGGCTGTGACTGATGTTTGATTCATGATTCAGGTCGATTCATCACTAATTAACTGTTATAAAGATACCTGCATGGAGAGGAGGTGAGATGATTTTTTTCTGCTGTTAATGATACAGACGTCCTGAGACCTGGATCATTACTCTGCATAGTCCAGGTTACTGTGTCCTGCTTTAGCTTCTGTGTTGTTATAATACTGTGAAGTTTGGTTTTGAAAGCGCGTTAATAAAAGTAAAAGTCTCCACGCTTCACAGCTGCTGCACTTCACACAGCATCGGTCACTTCTCACGTTTTCTTATTCTTATTTTTATTAATACGGATAGTGGTAAATACATTATGGTTTCTACGTCTGACCACAACAAAGTAAATAATAAAGTCAGCTCCCCTGAGGGCGATGTTATAGCTGCACACTGATCAACAAAGGCAGAGAAAATTGTCATGCGTTTAACGCATAACAGCGGATCAGGGTGGATGGAGAAGTGAGAATGCGCTGTTCCGACTGAACAAGTAGACAAACGCCGTATACCTCCGCAGACCCTAGACTACACCACTGCGTGTGACACACATACATGTGTTAACATGATTTGTTTTATTCAGCTTGCAAGTTGTTATTTTTTAGCTACCAGTTCACCGTCGCCCAACTCGACATCCATGCCCATCATGTGCTCACCTGGGCTGCTGTTGTTGTGGTCTGTGCTGCGCACTGTGGTCAAGCAGGACGACTGAACCATACATCAGTTTAACTGTGCACTATGTTGACGAGGAGTCTGAACTGAAAAGACGCTGCTTGCAAACGTCATATTTGACCGAATAGCAAACAGGTGTTTGCCAGAAAAGGCACCCCTGCCAATATCCTCAGGAGTGAGAGAGGCTCTGTGAGGAGCGTTAGGTCGCTCTTACAACTGACAGCGGTACCAACATTATCAGAACAGTCGAGCTAAATAAGTGGACATCAGTAGCGTTCTTTTCGATTAATTTTGCAGCCCTATGTAGAACATTTAACTCACCCTAATGTCATGTAATCAGAGGAGGAATGGGTCTTCTAAAAATTGCCCATGGACAAAGCTGTGGTGATACTAGACCCAATCATTCCAAGTAGAACATACAGTACAGTAGTTGTGCGCTAAAGTCAGCTTCATTCATCCATTCAGTCTATTAAACCATCAATGTGAGAGATATGACAGAATAACATAGGACAATGAGATGGGAGAGAGGTGAGGGGCTGAATATTAACAGCTGTCCACTACAGTATATTTTTCTGTTACATAGTTTGCCAGCAGTAGCAGGGATGAGCTACTGTATAGGTGATCATACACATAGTAATCTTAATATAGAAGGATACACTCATAAACCAACCACAAATGTATCCCACTGTGAAAGCTGCACTGTACAAAAGAAAAAGCTGAGAAAATTTAAAGGCAACATGATGCAATACATTTTTGAGTTTTCTCAACTTTTACAAGCTGTTGTTGACTTAACTGAAGTTTTAAAGTTCTGCCAACTTGGATCTTCTTGTTCAGCCAATTAGGATAACCCCATAAGGCTAACAGAAATTCTTGCTTCAATGCTACGAATTTCTACCTCCTACAAACGCAGATATTCTTGTTGAATAAATATATAATTATTCCTTTAATGGCATGTATTCCTAGATTCACCAAACATAAATATTTGTGTTGAATAAACATACATTTTATCTTTGTTTATCAAGGAAAATTGGTGCTGCTGTACATGGATACTGAAAACAAAGACTACAACTGAATGTTATCTGAAATATTTATTCTGTTTAACAGTGAACACGGGTTAAGTGCCTCAAATAAAACTTAAAAAAAAAAGAAAAGAAGATGTCTTGTCGCATTACAGTATTTTAAAATGCACTTTTGCATTTATTTTGAAGTTAAATTTTAGTACCAAACTACTGATTTGCCATTCAAATTGTGGAGGTTTTAACCAGAAAAAGTATTTTTTTAATCAATGACTGTAGTTATGACCCACCCACCAACCCTGTGATGATGTCATAAAAAGCCTCATCCTAAAATTATCTGGATTGTTAAACTACACTGGGGAATTAGAAATTACTTCTCTTTTTTCCTAGAGTTACTATTACTTGTTTAATTGTTGTTTAATTATTTTTTAAGTGAAGGGACAATGTATATGTATAAAAATTTGCATGTAAGTGCTTAAACTTACCGAGCACTTCCGGAAAAATTTTGCTGCATCTTCTCGGAAGAAAATGGGTAGGCCTCTCAGTGCTGCTGTCTTTCGGTGGGACACAATTTCCGATGTCTGAAGAGTATCCAGTAGAAAACACAAATATTTCAATTAGTATAGAACTGTAGTAAACCTCTACATAGTGTAAAATGTAAGGCAAAGGAAAATGTCAATCACCTGTTCATCAAGTTTATCCAGGAGGTCTTCCATAAGCCAGACCAAGAACAAAAGCTCCCTTCTTAGACCAGTACAGTTTCAGCAGGCCAGGCACAAATTTGTCAAGGGATGCATTGAAAGTCCCAAGGAGGTCTTTGTTTGTGATCCGACGAAATTCTTCAGATATCTCAACAAGACAATTAACAAAATATTGTCATTTATTCATTACGACAACGTCAGGATTTCTCTGCACTGAAAATTCCTGAGGGGAGACAGAAAAATTTGGGCAAAGCAAAGGGGGGAGAAAGATAATAAGAACCAGAATGAAGAGAGGAAGGACAGAGGAGGATGAAATGAGAAAAGAGGGAAGAGAGGGGGAGTGGATAAAGAACGAGTGGCTAAAGAACAAGTGGATAAAGACCATACCATTTTGAATAGCTTTAATGGAGAATGAACGTCCTTAGGGTCACGAAAAGCTTTTCACAAACTGTGTATGCTGCTAGAGAGTGGTAATCCGTCAGCACATCTGGATCCAGAACAAGAGGGTCTGCACAGGTGTCTTCAACAAGCTCATAGGACCTGAAATGTTCAATGTACCAGGAAGACGGTCTTTTACAAATGAATTTCACTTCTTCTGCATTGACAAGTATGGTTGCAATCTTTCTGAATTCTGGAAGGCCACTACACTGCCCAGCAGATAAAATCATGCCCGCTGCCCCCTGTCCAATGCAGGTGAATCTTTTTAGACAGAGACACACCGTCTAGGTGTGGGTACTTCCTCTGTAATTCACACTTGAGTGATGGATCAAATTCTGAAACCCTGACCACTTCCACATTTTCAACAAACAGTTTTGGCTTAAAGTATTTTACAAGCTACTTACATCACTTTCTTAGCTATTTTGATTGCACACACGCGGAGCCGGCTCTACCCATTTTGGTGCCCTAGGCGAGATTATGGTTTCCATCGTGCGCACCCCTAACACTGTCCCTTACCCTAATTTAATTTAATTTATTATTTAGGAAGTCCTGACTATTAAGACAGAAGTTGCGGTGTGGATTTAACTCAGAATGTTCCTATGGCCACTGAATAATTTGTACTTGTATTTTGAAACGATGGACCTTGTAAACTGTGGGTTTTATAGAACCAGAATGTGCAAACAAGACAACATAAAACTCTACTGTAGCACTAAAATCTTATCCAAAGTCTCTAAGAGCTTCTAGAGGCCTCTGCAGATATTTTCTCAGCACATCTGTCCAGGACAGATGAAGAGTAGATTTACCTGTTACTGTACAGTACAAGTAAAACATGTAGCTGCAGCAGACAGAGACTTGATGTGTTCAACATAACAAAATTATTATCTAGTTGTGATCAGTGTTGCTGATCTCACAATAGACATAGAAACTTTGAATAGCTGTTCACCAGCAGGTCTGTTCATCTGCTGTATTAAATCTGCATGATGAGCTCATTTCATTTCACACTTGATAAATCAGCAGAATGTCTTTGAGGTCGGATCCAGTCTTTCACTGTTCTCTTTCTCTCACTCTTTAATATATTTGTCCATATTTTCCCCACTTATTCCCGGATATTGTCACTCTGTCAGGTGGAGTTGTGCGTGTCTGTGTTTGTCTGTGCGGGGGGGCATGCCGACTCGGACTGGCGCGGTAACCGAGGAAACGGGGTTGTAGACGCTTTGTGGCTGGAAAAGGACAAACTATTGCGTTTCACTTCATTGTGGAGGACTGAGAGAGAATCGTGAGGGGTTCATACATGGAGCAAAGAGAGCACAAATAAGTTACTACACTTTAGAAAAGAAGCACAAAAACCCACAAGCGACTTTTTTGGCAAGGCCTGCAGCTGCGCCCCTTCCAACAAGTGGTGCCCTAGGCGACCGCCTAGTTCATCTATGCCAAGAGCATAGCATTATTTTTGTGTCAGTTTAATTTGAAAACTTTAATAAGACCAACAATAACTACCTTAGAACTGTTACAAAGACATACAGGTGCTATGTACCAAATCATAGGGCCCATTTGACCAACTGATCAGTTTACCTTCAGCTCATGTTGTCTTGTGTTAAACTAAATGCAATTTGTGATCGATTTAATCAGCATTAATTTGAACACGAACAGTATAGTCTGTTATGTTTTTTATGAGAAAGTCAATAATTAGGAATAAGTTCTAAATGTAACATCTTTTCATTGTTCATTATTCTTAACTTAAAGTGCCCATATTATGCTTAATTTAGGGTTTATATATTATTCTGGGGCTCCAGTGATACAATATGAAATGATTTTCAGGTCTAGAAAGTGCAAATACATGTTATAATGTCTCTTTATGCAACAGCTCTTCTAGCCATGAGATCATGTAGGCTTGTTTGGGCTCCTGTGTTTTTTAAGGGCGCCTTTCCCCTCCCGACTCTATTCTGATTGGCCAGGTTGTGGAAGACTTCCTGTGGCACAAACTATGCCCAGTTGGAACAGCTCTGTCCTTCAGCAACAACATAGCCAAAAATCCTGCTGCATACTGGGGCAGATTGTGAAAACAGTCATCTGTGAAATGCCATGAACAGATAAAAACATTGCTTGAGGTCAGCTTTTGCTAAACAGTTTAGCATTTTGAAAAAGCTCCTGAGAACAAATCAAATTGACAGGACTGAAACCTGGGCGTTTCATTAACCGCTAGCATGCAACCACATCTTCACCTCAAGCTTTTTGCTTCTGACTGTGTGTAACATGGGCACCCAAGTGTATATGTAACATCAGGACACATCACTGTGAAACTGCTTTAGGAAATGATCTCTTTGTGGCCCATTTTAACAGGAGGAATGGTTACATACAACAAAACTTGTTTTGAGTGTTCAGCTGGCCATCTGACTGTTGTTTTAAGAGGCACTCAAAAATTGTGAACCCGTCCTTTAAGTTTTCATCCCACAGCCGCACTTTACAAACGTGGTTCACTGAAAAAGATGCAAAATGAGACTGACTGATTGACCGCAGCTCGCTGAAACACAAATAATAAAAACTGCTGACTGCTGAGTTTATATTATATATGGATGACTTTGCCTTTACTGATTTAACGGAGCACAGAGGAGCGTTTTTCACACGTGACGTTTCAGGAGCCAACATTTGGATTTGCCAGCAATATCTATGATTATCAGTTTTATTCTAAAATTTAAATAGATAATTTTTCTTTGTTCCTTTTTTTTTTTTACTTACTGATGAAGTGACTTGAGAATTTAGGCCACCTCTATGTGCGTCATTACATCTGCATAAGTAACATTTGCACAATTTTTTTCTCTTCAATGGGAAGAAAATAATAATAATGTTAATAATTAATACTTTATTGATCCTCCTGGGTAAATTCTTGTGGCCAGACTGCCCCCTTAAAGTGCCAAGGGTTTGGGGTTCAGGGACAAGACACAGGACTTCAACATGTGGCATGTGGCCAGGAATCAGGGGGAGATGGGAGTTGAACCACTAATGCTGGAGTTCCTAGGCAACTGCCCTACCAACTGATCCACTGTAGCCCCTAAGATAATGTAGATTAATTCATAGGATGAGTGAATATCAGTATCTTATGGAATCAGTCTGTGTGAGTAGTGTTTTTATTTCTCAGCACCAGCGACAGCCTCAATCAGAGTCCCATTCTCATGAATGCAATATTTCAGGAAAGCCTTGATGTCATTTTTTCAAAATGGGCACAAATATCCCCTTAGAGCCAAGGATGAACTCATTAGACTTTGGTGGTGAGAGGTCAAAGGTCAAGCTCTCTATGACATCACATCTGTCCCATTCTCGTCAATGCACTATTGTAATATATATCAATGCCTGGATGGAATTTCATTACATCTGGCACAAATGTAATGATTGAACTCATAAATAAACAGATTAGTATTTGACTCTGTACAGATTTATGTAAACTACAACTTGACTGGACTTCAGATTCAGCAGATCTTAACCCATGAGCACCTACACCTGAGTCAAATCTGGTTTGTGATAAAATCAGTACCTTTTCCTTTTGGTAATGTGTTGACAACCTTTAATCTGTACTCCTCAAACTTGCTAGCAAGAGCAGTTCATTACTAGTTTTAGTATTTAATGCATCCTGCCTGACAGTGCAGCATTGGAGCCCAGGGGTCAGCACAGAAGAATTCTACAAATACAATATTGAAAATAAAAGAACATGCAGTGATATTGTGTGTGAGGTGGAAATTCAAGTGTGCTTATTTTTTCCACTACAGCCCACACTCCAAGCATATTTAATAATATGCAGATTAAAGGTGAGTTTATAAACTAATTACAATATTGCCTTTGCAGCCTCATTTTGATTAGGTCCAATTGGTCTTACTTTATTAATCCTATATTCTGTTCTGTTTGTTTTCTTTTCATTAATACATTGAGAACTCTTTCATTGTTGATGGAATAAATTAAACCGATGACTTAAAACGATGTCTGAAATATCACTGCTGCTGATGCCGTGTGTGATTAATTTATCTGGGTGCCATAAATAACCACAGCTGTTAATGATCAGATATAAGGACTGCTAGTCATTGAAATTGTGCTTCTTCTTTTTCTGCTGTCTTTTTCATCAATGGGTCTGAAGACTGGTGGATTATTATGTCAAGAAAAACACAGAAGGTTTCCTAGATGAATGTATTCTTACTACAAAACTGAAGAGTCTCTAGAGAGTTTTAAGTTTCAAACGGTGTATTCTGGGAAATCTGCAATGAAACTAGTAGCATATTTTAGGTGCTAAGTTTATTCTAAAATGGCTCATTAATGACTTAATGACTCACCTTGTTAAATTACCTACAGTAGCCACCTCCTGCCCAACTCCCAAACCCACCGGAGCCGCTGCTGCAGTACGCACACAACGATTGCCCTGCTCCTTACAGCACGTTTTTTTTAAATACTTTGCATACAACAGCCAGATGGAAGGTGTAGTGCATCTTTAAAACTCACAGCAGTTCATTCGTTCAAGTCACCATTTCAGATTAAAAGGCTTTGAGTCAGAACAAGTGATGCACATGGTCAGAGTGTGAGGTCAAAGTTCAAACTTTATATTTTTAAGTTTGTTCAGCTAAAAGATGTGAAGGCAAGACTGTTTAATAATGTAATAAAACTCAATATTTTGAGTAATATTTTCTGAAATTGATTGGCAGTGTTGTGGATTTTAAGATCCAGAAAGCTATGTTGCTTTTTTCTAGTGGATAGAAATACAGCTGATTGGGTGGATATTAAATTCTAACTAGCCACCTGAGGTCATAAAAATTAATCTGAGGCCATAAAAACTTCTGAACTCAGCCATGTTGCAGTGAGGGAAGGAAACGCTCCGCTGAGGTTTTTGTAAAGGCAGGCTGTCTCTGCGTCTCAAACCATGAAGAAAGATAGCATCTCACAGCGGGCAAATTGAATCGCAAAATGTGAGCTGGTAAGAATAACACACACTCCCATGTGTGTTTTCCCGCTCACCCCTCAGTTGGGTTTTGCTTTATCTGTGTCTGCAGTGGAGTATGAGGTGAACACTTGAGCCACTTGAGTGAGTCTTTCTTTCATCTTGGAGGACATGTGGGATCTGGCATTACGGTGGCTGCTGTCATTGTTACTGTAGCAACCTTTGATACATTAGCCTTTTGTGAACCTGCATACTCTCATACAGCTGAATATTCAATGTGGACCAAAGCAAAAAATACTCTGGATCAGCTGGACACTACAATGAGCTTTTTTTGACTGTTCCTGTAGAGCACTGCCGCAATACAGAGCTATTTCATCAGAAGGCAATAGAATACCCTGAGTGTCTAAATATAACTTCTCATAAAAAGGGGGAAAATCTTTCTTTTCTACAATTCACTCTGCCTCTGCTCTCTCCCACACTTTGAAGATTTCTACAAGCAAAGAATCACAGAATCTTTTCAGTGAATTATGCACATTATTGCTCCACACTTCCTTGACAGAGATACGGTGCATCAAAGTGGTTGGCAGGTGATGCCAGAGAGGACTTATCCTGCTGCACCGTGTCTGTCAGTGGACAATGTGAGAGCAAATCTCCACCTCCCTTTAGCTGCTAGACCCCTGAATTTACCAAACAGGACTAGATTAAATCTTTGCCTTATGATTATGGCGATGCAATTCAGAGTTGTCAAACATCACCAGCAGCCCCATCACTGCTGACTGGTGGTGCAGTAAACACAAGAAACCACTAGAGGGCAATCACTGTGTGACAGAACCATCCAGCAGCTACAGCATGTAGGAGCGTCAGGGGTAATGATGGGCTTCATATGTGGGCTGCCTCTCTGAGAAAACAACCAGAAACCTGCTTTTAGTTAAAGTGATTAACAGAAGCTCAAAACTTTTAAAGTTTCTCCTTAATCATAGGCTTTCTATGGGACCACCTACGCTTTATTAATTGCAAGACTAAGCAATGAAATTTTTATATTAAGCCCAGTGACAGGTTAGAGCTCCTTGTCCATGCTGTTCTGCAAGGACACAATATGAATGGTCTTCCCAGACAGATGAAGCTCCTTAATGTCAGCCGTGACAGGATGTACGAATGTGCAGTAGAGAACAGTAGGAGTGTGTGATCTTCTGCTGGTCCAAGGAAAAGTTGATCATTTATTTGCAATGTTCTTGTTTCAAGTCCAGCTAGGGACTTTTGCTGCATGCTATCTCGCCATTGTCTTCATTAACAATTTATGTCACATTTCTACAGTCTAACAGCTAAATAACAACTAATAGAAAAATGTTAGGTCCACGATCCAAGCTGATGTAAAACCAGATGGCCACCAAAAGTCATGTCATTCACTGCATTACAAGTTTTTAAACAAAATGAGTACATTATTTGTATATATTCATTTGTGGTTTGCACTATTGTTGTTGTTTATTATAAAAGTAGTTCACTTGACTAAAAATGAATCTGAATATTAACACTGGACTGAAACCCATTGACATCACTGGTGAAAGGTGGCAAATGCCTGTAGATGCAAACAGGAAATGACGCCAATTAGTATTTTTATTATTCATTCATCTGTTTATTGTTTTTCTTTGTGTTTCCAATAAATCATGCAGTCCTTAAAACCTTCTACTACACTGAAAAATTCAAATTCCGTTTTCAAAGTAAGAGTTCTCCTAAACAACTTTTTTTTGGTTGCAAAACAGTACCTTGTTATGTGTTACCAGCATCCAGTAAAGCAGAGCAGGTTTACTGCTCTTTAATGTTGTAAGACTGTGGAGTATGTAACAGCATTCAGGTGTGAAGGACATTAGCACTGAGAGGCAGTTATGAAAATAAATATAAATTATAGCTAATATGAAGCTATAAACATGTTTTATGCACTTTAGCCCCATGAGCCACCAATGCACAGAAATGTCATTATCTCAATGGTGGAATGAAATAAGTTCACTCATTGAGCCTTTTAAAAGGATTTTTTTATTTCTGATGCCAGCTTAATGTTGTCCGCCTTTAAAAAAATCTCGGTTGTGCAGTAGGTAGGGCAGTTGGCAAAGTTAATTATCTATGAACCCCAGGGTTGGCGGTTGGCGTCCCGGTCCTTCCCTAGTGCTGGTCCCAAGCCCGGTGGGGAGGGTTGCGTCAGGAAGTTCATCCGGCTTTAGAAAATCCTTGCCGAATCTAATATGCGGAGTGATCCGCTGTGGACCCTGAAAAGGGAGCAGCCGAAAAGACTTACTTATGCATTATACAGTTGTGCAGTTAATGCACACTTCAAAAGTGATTTATTGTAAATTTGAAGGAAAAGATTGAAGAAAATCTGAAATAAGATCTGTTTTTCTAGATAAAAATAAGAGTGGGTGTGAATACAAGTTAGCTGGGCCCAAATAGAATTTTTTTCCCCCTCAGCACCCTCAACAGCTCAGTCCGCCCATGCTTTTTTTGTTACAGTTATTTGAAACGCTTTTGTAAAGTTATTATCAACCACTGTGTTTTGTCTGGCACCAGACTCGTGAATACTGTTTCCATGCTGGCATCATGCAGTGACCACGCTGAAGTAAGCGTGCACCTCTCTCCCTCTTTCCCCCAAGAAACTCAGCCTACCTGTTGAGTACACGTAGATGCAAAACAAGTGTATGTGCGCTGAGAAAGAAAAGGAAACACATACACGGAGACCTGGAGTGAGGTGGCTGGCGCGCAGAACTTCCAGCCCTGAAAGAGTTAAATGATTTTCCCGTGCACAGAGCGGCTGGTTGGAGGTTAGTTAGGCTGTTGCGGTGCAGAGCTTGTGGACGCGGCGGCGGCGCAGAGCAGCGCACCAAACCTGCCAAGTTCACAGCTTAAGCTGCCACTACACGACAAACCAGCCATGTCGGAGCGAGGGAGGATCTGTGGATTTGTCAGCGTTCGGTGTTACTACTACTGAGGGTGTGTGCGTGCGTGAGAGAGAGACGAGGAGAGGTGCGTTTCTTCTTGTGTGGATATCGCCTTCATGGACGGGCAACGGGGCTTTTACGAGATGGAGAACCCAACAGAGAACCCCAGCAAGGCGGCGGAGTACCTAAAGGAGCTGAATAAGATCATCGAGACCCAGCAGGGGCTGCTGGAGAATCAGAGGGTCCGGATTGAAGAGCTGGAGCTCCAAGTAACGGATCTTTGCAAGGAAAACGCCTGTCTAAAAGATCAGCACCAGCGGCACCTGGCCACCTGCAGACTCCAGCAGGGCAACCACTCCGCCCTGGGAGCCATCAAGGAGAATGTGATGCAGGAAAAGTAAGTTGGCTGTCAACCTGTGCCACATGGCGGGGCTGAACAGGGCGCTGTCAAAGTTTATCTCCCTCCTCGTTTGTTTGTATCACCAGGTTGTTTGGCGAGATCACAGTGGTGGTGTTTATCTGTGTCGCGCCCCCCGCCCGCCTTCCACCCTCAGGCTCAACCGCGACACCAAATCAAATGCCCACTTCTCTGCCACTTTCCAGTGGAGCAGATTTTTTATGATCCGCGTCATTTGGACCTCGTCAGGGTTTATTTGTGGCGCACACACTCACACACACACGTACACGTACACACAGGCTACACACGCTTTACACGCGTGTTGCGTAATATGGATTCCGTTAGGCGCACTGTAAAGTACTATATGTAACATCATGGATTTTAGATTCTGGAGAGCACAAACTGCATCAGATCACGGCATCAAAAGTGCGGATGAGTGGGTGTGACTTTGTTTTTATTGTGACAGGAGAGGAAATCGCGCGCTCTCTGTTGTGGTGTTGTCACAAAACAACTTTACGCATCCTTGGCGCTGGAGCTTATGCAGCCAGTCATTTATGTGCTCCATGTTTTCTGAAGGCGACACAATAACGATGTGATCTACTGCTGCGTTGACTTGAACTTATTTTCCTCACCCCTGTGGCGAGGGGTGGAGGGGGTGGGCGACTTTTAATTTGAAACGACGTAGTGGGTTTGGAGAGCCGCCCTCCAGCGCTACTATCAGAAATGATTCAGAAACGTTACAGCAAGGTTGCCAAAACATAGTGAGGGTTAAATGTTTAATAAGACATGAGTAAACAGAGGTATCCGTGCAGACGGTGGATATTTGTGTTGGAGCAGTGCAGTTTGTGATGTGTTTAAGGGGCTTTATGAAGCTTCTGAGCCACATGGCTTGTCCCCTGTGGTGTTGTGTAATTATTTATTCACATGTCCAGGCTACAGCCTGCTTTGAAGCAGCTTTATATTTTCTCAGGTCACCACTTTATTTATAAATCACATCCCTATTTTAAATGTGCGTGATTTTGTTATATTTTTTAAGCTTAGCCTTTTAGCAGCCATCACATTATGTAAAGGTTGGGCCCTATAGATGAAATCGTACTATATGCATCTTAGAATGTGTCATTTTACAGTATATTACACTGCTGATCAGACCACACAGGTGTGTATCACACATGTTCTGCTCCCAGCTTCTTCAGTGATGTTGATGTTGATTTAATCTTGGGTTTTCAGGTAATGATATTTGCAACATGAAGACACCGTCCAGCAAGCTTTAGATGCAGTTCTGGTTCCAGTAAACAGTCCTGGACCACAGTTCAATATTTGGATTGTTTTTATTACAGAGCAATTTAATAATTTTAAACGCTAATTGTGTAGTGAATAAAATATTTAGTCCCAGCTTGTGCCTGTATTTCATATATTGAGGTCACAGTGCTGTCTCTCCAGATACTCTGTAAAACAGTGGAGGGTGACAGTTTCTAACTCTGTGTGTCATTTGTCCAACGTTCATCTAAATTCTGAAAGGTTTTCCTCAATCATCATAGACTCCTGTATGTGGCCAAAGTCAAAAACAATCTGCTTTTGTCCTGGAAAAGTATCATTACAGTCGGTTTCTTGGGGGACGACAGTTTCTTCTCCACAAAAACAAAAATGGCAACAGGAAATAATGCTGTCTTAGTTGTTGGACAGTAGCATTTGTAAGTGTGTTACCATTTTTTTGAAGGAGGATATGAATGTGATACTGACGCTATAAAATGATAGATAATGACTGTAAAGACAAATGTAAATCATAAGGGACTCTTTTCTTTCTTTGAATAAAGTTATTTCCTGTCGCAGTCTTTGTTTTTGTGAAAGAGACATTATCATCCATGAGAACCAGATTGTTTTCGACTCTGACCACTTAATAGTCTGTTATGATTCAGGTAAATCTTTTCAGAATTTGTGTGTGTGTCAAACAACTCTATTATAATATTTTCCATGTACTGCTTTTACGGGGTTTCTGGAGAGTAGCATTAGCTCTGTGACTCCTATATATGAGAGGCACAAGCTGGGGCTGTGCAATGTCCCAGAACCCAACGTGATTTATTACTAACCAATAGTTTAGCATAGATTCATATTCAGTTTATAAAGATAGAAAATAGAAAACTCTTCATTATGAGTAAACTGAATTTTGTATAAAAATCAGTGGAATGCACCTTTAAATTTAAAGTACTTTATCACATAAACAACCTACTACTCCTGTCAGTCCAGTATTAAAATATATAAAACTACCACCTGTGCTCCAATACAACCAGGTATTAGAGTAACGTTTGACGACCCAATGTCGTCTGTGTAGCCATCATCGTTTCCCTCACTCCCTGCATCGTCCTCCTCTGTGAATATGAAACATATAGTCAAACAGATACAGTAGTGCTGAAAATACTGCCTTCACAAAATGTATTTTTGCTCTGGGAAAACTGCATCTGCCGCAATCTGGTGTTTTTTGTTTTGTGCCGAGTGCAACACTATTAGCCTTTTCAACCTATGACATCATTATCATAGTTGCTCACTCATCGTTTGCATGTGGCTATAAATAGTTATCAGTGTGGAGCAGGGGATGGGAGCCGGGCTCTCGGGATTTTTCCATCCCAGTCCGGCCTTGTAGCACCTGGGCGGAAGAGCAAAGAGGTTTATGTTTGAAGTTCTTTTCACATGTGGTAAAAAAAAATCTAACAAATATTTAAGTTAAAAGTGCTTCCTGTGTGTGTGCAGCTGAGAGGGAGTCCTGTCCCCTGTGTTCTGTCAACACTTGGGCCACGTCAGCTGTTCGTTTTTTGTGCTGACCACAGTCAGCACACAGTCCTGGCCTTGACTGGAGGGCCAATGAGGGAGCTGTGTTCCTCCCCGGCCCTCTGATACACACACAGAGTATAATGTCAATCACCACGCAGCCTGACATGTCACACTGTTTCTCCAGGTAATCAGTGAAGTGAGTGAGAGGAGGCTGCTGGGAGATTTCAGCAGATTTCCAAGGTGGAGTGGGAGCATGTTGTTCTCACCACACTCTGCTTTATGAGCTTCATGAGCTTCATGAGCTAATCCACTGCGGTGGGGCTGCTATTCTCTGTTTACTCGCTGCTTTATTTGTCTGTTAAAGTTCTTGACTCAGACGAACTCATTCAGCTGTTATCAAGGTCAGACTTGTGTGTGCTCTTAGTTCTACAGACCTGAACACTGAGCTATGAACTATTCCTTTGTCAGTTTTTGCACCATTGTCATCCAGGCTCGCTGATACTGAGTTGTGTGATGTAACAATGTAACAGCCATCATGCTTTTAGAAAGATGGGAATTAATGAAATCAGATGGCACCTTCTTATACGTGTGGACATGGCTGGATTTAAATGTTTCATGGCCAAGGGCAAAATCCCACTTTTGTCCCCCTTTTGGATTGAGGTGCACAAATACAAAGTGACTGCAATCAAATGATCAAATGAACACTTGTGACATAATGAAGTTAAGTTTTTATCATTGGTAGTTAGATCATTGGGGCCAGTTGTCCCTCTTTCCCAAACTTTGTGTGTAGGCAGCAGCTTTGCAGTAAAGGGGGGAACTTTTGCACTTTTTTTTGCTCCCTCTGAGCTAGCCTGATAATCTACATGTTTTTACAAATACATTTTTTGTTGTTGGGAACGGACTTATTTTGTTTACTTGTGTCCTGACCAGTCAGTAGTGAGCGTGTTGAATATCTATGCTGCTGAGGTCATTTTCAGTGGACACGGAAACAGAGACACTTAAATTTGTTGATTTAGTTTTAGCCTCTGAAAAACCTCAGCTTCTATGAAATGAGCTGTAATAAATAATAAAACAAACTAAAGCGCAGTTGGCGTAGTTATAGCAGCAGCAGCATCAGATTGCACTTAAGCTTACCCTCTACACTCCTCCTATTGTGTGTGAGGAAGATTCCTTTCTCTGGTAAAGGTGAACTTCTCTTGTCTTGTTCGCGATGTAGCAGCCTTTGGGGAAAAAAAAAAAAGCCGCTCCGACATGGTGGCCAGGTAACACTGGTAAGACAGTGTTATGGGTGGCGGCTGCTGTTTTGCTTCCACCATGCACCATGCGTGGTCTTATAGTAGGGCTGGGCAATATATCAATATTTTAAAATTATCGATATACTTCTAAATGAGATATAAAATGAGACAATATCGTAAAGCTCGATAGAGCTCTTTTGCCTCTTTCCTGTTTTGTTGTCCGACAACTCAAAGACAGCCCCGCCCGCCGTGCTCCGCCTCTGAACACAACTCACAGCCTGCCCCTTCACAGCGCTTCAAGAAAGCAGCAGAGAAGGAAGAAAGCAGGAGGGGCAGTGAGGAGGAGAGGAGCAGGTTGGTATATGTAGAGG
>JAUMHL010000025.1:1030532-1050398 GCA_032362345.1 Sandelia bainsii | reverse complement strand
TTATACGGTGCATAAAAGGGCACATTCTTTTTTTAATAACTCTTAATTGATTAATCAGCAGTGCAGCTTTTTTTTTTGACAAAACCTATTTCATATGTGCCAAATTTATCTAAACTGCCAATAGTTTGTCATACATTAATAAAATACCCATGACATTTAGAACATGTACATTTGTCCCAAAGTTGTCTTTTTGTAATTACTTATTACTTATAGCATATTTGGCACTCAACTCTAGTCGCATCCAGGTTTAAAGTGTTTACACATTAACTTCAGTGAGTGAGAGGAATGTCAGGTTCCCAAGCTGAGATATAGTCTATGTATGCTTTTTACATGGCTAGGTAACCACACTGCATCCTCTGGGCAAATGTGTTTTTAACACGTTAGTTGTTTAAGAGAGACAAAAAGATTGTATTGGATCGGTTTCAGCAGATATTCAAGGTTCGGGATCGTTGTTGGACATGAAAAAGTGGTATCAAGCCATCCTTACTGAACATTAAACCTCGTGCTCAGATAGGTGTCCAGCACATTATAAACATCACAACAACACACATAGATAAAGCTGTTTTTCTCAGAGTATTTATTTCAGACCTGGAATCAAGGCTTCATCACATCAGTGTGTTTACATGTGTGTGTGAGTTGTGCAGAGCTGCAGGACAAAAAAACAGCTTGCTGGTCAGCAGCACACGTTACACAGCGAATCAGGAGTGGAGAAAGTGAACACTGCTAGAGGACACATGAAAATTGGTCAGGAATATAACGTTTTGACTTTATGAGTAAGCACATATGTGGCCACGATTGCTGTGGGCAAGCTGTGAAATATGTGATGCATTTAAAGCCAAAGCAGAAATACATTTCACACTTTGAACAGTGTAGATTTTGAAGCCTGAGGGTGGCTTGACAGGCCTCTATTTGAATACACAAGATGAGAAGAATAAATATACTTTCAAAAGAAGAATACATTTTGGAATGAAATATTCTTAGGGGTTATTCTCAGTATTCTCAGTAACACGTAACATCTTGTATATAGTAGTAGTATTTTTGTGTTTGGTATTTGCAGTATTTTTCTGCAGTTATACCTGCAGGAGAGTCTGATCAGTCTGATCTGGACAGTCATCGGAAGATGGATACTAATGAGAGAACAATTTATTGGCATTATATCTAAATCAAATCCTCACCCAGCACAACCCGTTAATGTAAGACCTGCAACCGGACCCCTCTGCTGTGCTAACTTTAGCTAAACACATAAACAATACTTGTGCCCAGCTCATAACATTGTGCTGGTCCAAGAAAAACTGCACCTGCTTTCACCTTTTACCCACCCTCACTTAGTCAGTTTTTTTCTGTGCGAAATGTGATCCACAACATAATTCATACAAACTATGGGCAAATCTCACAATCATCTCACAAACTGCATGGCTACAATATGTTCCTTCCAATCTGACATCTATGAACACTTCTGCAAGTGTCCTGGATCTGATATAAAAAAAAGGATTTAGTTTGTCCACATGTAAGGTAATGTGAAAGTAGCCACAAAATTGAATTGGAATTATACATGGACAGAGGAAGTAAAACATTACTAACATTTGGAAATGTATATAAATTAATGAAGGTTGATGAACTTTATCAGATTCTTTAAGAATCCATATAGATAGAGTATCTAGATAGATTGAAATATTATATCTGATTCCTGTGTGTGTGGGCCATTGGCTGTGTGCTGAATCGTGCTTATTGATAATCTCGTGGGAGCTTGGGATAGTGTGTATTGGAGCAGATCGGTACAAATTACAATTTCTTTCTTGAAAACCTGCCAAGGAACTGTTGCTCTACTGTAGCATAATTTTAAAGGTAGGTCGCGTTTACACTGTACACAAAGTCATGTATCTCACCATATATACTGTGTGCAGTCCTTAACCCAGTATGTTGAATGCATTAAAACATGTAAACCTTTTTAGAAAGCTCTACTGTCTACATTAGCTTTCAACTGTTGTCACGGTTATGATGTCTCTGTTAGACAGTAGAAAAAGAGAAACCCTGTTGTCAACATCTTCCTAGCTTCTTGTTTTGTGCATATATGTATTTGAAGTAGAACTGCGCCAAATAATATGTCAAATTATCATTATCCTGCCAATTATTTTCTCAATTAATTGTTTTGTTGATAATAAAAACTGTTTTCTGGCCACTGTTCCAAAACCCAGCAGTACTGAGTTTACTGAACCTAGTGAGCACTTGGCACTGCTTGAGAAAAATGACTAAAAACCTTATTTGATAAATTTTCTGTCTGATTAATTCAGAGTGTTTCAACTCTAGCACAAAGTAACGCTGCTTTTCTGTTTAAGTAAACAGTTTGAGGACTTGGCTGTAGTATTGAGTGCACCCATGTTGTGACCATCAGTCAGATCTGAGTTTTGGCTGTGATTAGAACATTAAGTCTGAGGTAATGCTATTTGTAATGCTTAATGTAGCGTTTGAATATTAAACTGATGAAAATTAGTTACTTACAGGGCATGAAAACACTGTGTATGTATTTTTTGTATAATAACTGAGGGTGGTTTATGTCTGCAGGAAGTCATGACAAACAGGAAAGTTTTATATTTCGGCAAACTTCATAGAAGCAGGTAATTAAGACGCAAGGAAACAAAGAAAGTTGGTGACATAATAACAGAGTCATATAGTACGCGTTGGGGAGGAGGTTGAAGTGAGTGGATGGGTGAGAAAACACAGGACTTCCCACACAAAACCAACAATCAATTCCAGTGTGACACATTGTGTTCTTGTTTTTTTATTCATGACTGTTCCACAGTGTTAACCATGTTTATTATTGTAAGCATGATGATGAAGGTCCTGTAAATTTAAGAAAATGCTTATTTTAACTCAAATTATTAAACCTAACCAAGTAGGTTTTGGGCCTAAACACAATCAAACCATGACATTGTAACTGTGGGTGTAGGTAGGCACAGACCTAATGACTGTAGAGCCGATTATATCCTTAGAATATGCCATTAGAGAGATGCACAGTAACAATAGTTTTACCTGAAGTTTGCATGTTTCACAAGTAGCATTTTACTACTGCGTGATACTGGCTTAACTTGGGTCAACTCTACTTGCTTTTGTCAGCAGGCACTTTGTTTTCCATTGCAAATATAGTACCCCCTCAGTGTATCCTGTTTTTTTAGCAATATCACACAAAACTGCCATGAAACTACTGACACACATAGAATGCTGCTTGTCAAGGAGACAAATATTGTTTCAGAACAGACTGAAGACAGCAACAGACACTGCTGAAAAGAAAACAGGAAAGTTTGTGAAATACAGTATTTTGGTGTTCAGTCACTCATGAGACGACTGTGGTTGGGGTAGTAAAGCTTGTCTCTGTTCAATCAGTTGCTGCTGTGTTTTCATGTTACCTTTTGATATTGCCCTTAGCTTGCTTGAAATGTCAACGGAGGTGATACCAAAAAAAGTAGCAGTTACCAGGTTCTAGTACAATCCACAAATGATGGAAAACCAAAAAGGGTGAGTAGAGATGAGTCACTTAGTTGAAAAACCCAAAATGCTAATAGGCCCTACAGTCCTTCTAACTTCTATTCGGTTTGTGTAGTATTCTAACTTCCAGTACTGATTAGTTTTGGTGCGTTACTCACAGTTTGCTTAGTTGCCTGGTGTGTGCCACTTCAAGAGCGCTCAAGACTAGAAATTAGGGTTGGACGATTATTTGAATTGCGATTTAAAATTTTGCTATTTACTAATCGCAAAAGGCTGCCATGTGGATGCGATATGAAAAATATGCAGCAAGTCTGTCCCAGAGTAAAAGCATGACTGCCCTTTTGTGGCAGTCTTAGTAATCAGTTGAGTGAGCGCGCCTCCGTTGCCCCCAATCAGCACTGCCCTAGCTAGCTGTGTAAAGTTCACCATTAAAAACAGGAAAGTGTGGTGGAATGTGATGATGGCATCTGCTGAGTCAGAACAATCATTAGGCAAATTATTTCCTAGAAAAACACTTTGGTAATATGAGATTATTTCAGCTTCAAAGTGACAAAAAAAGCAAAAAGCTAATTTGCAAGAGCGGTCATCTAATTATTGCCACAGCACGTGCCAATACATTAAACCTGAAAAATTCTGCCTCTTTACAGAAATGTAAGGTCTTTTTATTTGTCCTTACTGGAAATTGTTTGCACTAGAGAAAAGTGTGTCTGTTCAATTACTGGATATTTAAAAAGAAATTGTAATAAATACATGTTGGAACTGGATACATTTTTTCAGTTCTTTTTCTTGCATTAGAATGCATTCTATAAGTAGCACTGACTTAATTTAAGCATCTAGAAGCTGATCATCTATTAGAAAAGAAAATAGAAAAGTACGCTGCATCTGTTAGACTACAAAGTAGTTCAGGTGTATACAGTTAGAAGCATGTTGTACTCCTTTAATTTAGAGTGTGTGCTGCACACTATTGAGAATATTGAGCTGAAGCTTGACTCTTCAAAATCGCAAATCAAATTGCAATGACTTTTTCTGACAAATATTACAATTTTGTAGATATTTTCCCCAAATCACACAGCTTTACTAAAAATATTGGACATGCTTCACAGTTGGTGCAAACAGTCACAAGTGTGTAACTGTCCAGTCTTCCACTCTTTCAGTCTTAGATAGCCTTGAGGAGTGTTCCCCACTTGTGTATTGCAGGGTGGAGACAGATGATGTATAAGATTGTTTAGGTTGGAGGACTTTTTGTTTTAGAACTACATTTACGGTCTATTGTTGGTTCACTCTGTGGATTAAGTCAGATTTTAACCCTGAGTTGTTGTCCCTGACTAATTTTAAAATCAGGCCAAATTTGTGCCAGATTGGTTCTTGTTTGCTGACTGATGCTGTACTGTACAGTGTATGTATTTGTATCTTAAGGAATAACATTCTTTTTACTTATTTGAATGTACAAGAAATTGCACTTCCCTTATTAATTTAAGCACCACTGTTCACGTATTTACATATTTATTGCTTGCCCATAGCGTACATCGTGTAGAACAGTATTGTTCACCCGGCTGGATGGTTTCAAACTGTGCTTCCCCCTGGCAGAGAGCAGATGATAACATTTTTCTCTACGATTTTATCAAGTGTGTAAATGGAGACCATCTATCATTGAGCTGAAGTCATTTCTCAGCCAGCTGCAGGATCTATCAAGGCTGGCTTTGACCGCTGCTCACCCAATATATCAAAGTGGACCTAAAGGCTCATTGTTGGACAACCTGGATATGCAATTTTATCCACTACCTTGTCAGTTATCATAGAGTGATGTGTCTGCCAATATACGCGTAGGTTCATGTTAAAGTTAATTCCAGTGGGATGGCTGTGTTGGCTGGGATTCAGTGTCATCTGACTCATACTGTATGTTTAGTCATAACATGGTGTTTGCTGCAGGGGGTATTTAATGGAGAACATGATCTGCACATTAGAACCGCAACAAACACAAACAGTTCTGCATAGTGATGATTGCACATTAAGGCTTTAGCACAGACAGACACACAATTGTGCCGTGAACATTTTTGTTTTCCAGTGTTTATCTCTCTTCTGATTCTTTTGATTTTCTTCAACACGGCATGCCACACATCAGCTGTCACCATGTTTGAGACCGGCAATGATTGTAGAATTGCATGGTTACTTGAATTAAAATGGCTTTTTTGATTCATACCTCTCCAATACTTTAGCCACTTTTGCATAAGCAGGGAGAGCTGCTGTGTCAAATCAAGCATTTCCTAATCTCTTACAAAGTTGCATTGATAAATGACAAGCCTACATTACACCAGACAGATAAGAGAGCAACGTGGTAAAGAAAAAGATTTAGAGGATTAACAACATTGAGGAGAAAGAGTCAGAATGAAGGAGGGTAAGGAAAAGGAAACAAATCTTTCTTCTTAAATTCAGTAGTATTACCGCTCTGTTTCCTTCCACACGGAATTAACTTGTATCTGTATCTAGAAAAAGTGCATGCATGCAGGTGTAAACTGGTGCAGAATGCATTACAAATGCTTTACCATTTCAAAGGAAAAATATATACAGTAGCATCACTTAATGAGACTCCAGGGACTGTTATGATGTGCAAGAACAGCATCACATGACTGTCTGGACTACAGTAGTTCTAGCAAATCACCTAACCAGCACTGATTACCTTCTTAGAGTACAACTAATGTTAGTGTGTTATTTATGTTACCAAAAAGTAGCCAGTAACTTCCGGGTGCTTTTGGTCATGTTCATCTGCCACGGGACTCCATGACACCTTGCACTGGTTCCTTGAAAGCATCCACCATCACTTGTTATGACCCCACACTGTCAAAATAGATAATAGTAGATAATTATTATTATTAATAGTACGTAAGTTTCCGTCAGCTGCTCCCTTTCAGGGTTGCAATAATGGATTATCTGGCTCCGCATATTTGATTTTGTAAGGATTTTACGCGAACCACCAAGTTAGCAATTCCCGACTGTACTACCTACTGCAACACTGTTCCTGGCAGGAAAATCTCATTAATAGTGTTTACAATTGCAAAGGTTCTTAATTTAATGTCAACAAGATAATGTATTCAGACACAGGCTGCATGACAATACCAGTTGGTAATAGGGTGTGAAAAGTCAGTGGGTAGATGATGTTCCAGTGTATTTTTATTTTTTGAATGGATGAAGTGTTTGTTTATTAAAAACTGAGTTGCATGGAGATTGGGGTGAATGGTGGATGTACTAAGCACACACTAGCACAACAAAACCCAATTCTGACTCTAAAATCCTCTCTGTAGTTAGGCTTAGGCAGCAAAAGTGCTTTGGTTTAGGTTAGGGAAATAGTCATGATCTTGTTTAAAAGGAAATAAATGGTACAAGTCAAATAGAAAATTTAATTACATAACATCATTTTCAGGAGATAGGGTTGCAAAAATACACACTTTGTAGGCATTGTTTTTTCATAATCACAGTGCTTCAGGAACTTAATCTACATACCCCTACCATCCATCTAACTTACTGTAAAATGGGTTTGTTTGAGGTGTTCATCAGATAGTTGTATCCAATAGTACAGAATATCTAAAGGTCAGGTGTGAGTGTAAATGAGCTCTGTGAAGTTCCTCTGAGATAATCAGCTGTCATTTTGACATTTTTTTATTTTTTACTTCCCAGAACATCCACATTCTGACCTGGTGGCCTCTGGGAAACTCCACTGGAGCAACTGATGTTAATGTCACCTGCATGAATAAGCTCATTTTTCTAACCTAGGCCATTGACCACTGCAATGAATGGTGGTATCTTTGTCTGACTTGAAATAAGTCAGAATATATGAAGGTCACTGAGTCTTACATACGTGCTTCATGAAACCCAACAACCCAGGAGAGCTGTGATCTAGTGAAGCCAAATGGTGGGATTTAAAGGGAACTGAAAAAATCCTCACAAATAGTCTCATTTTTTTCTATGAAATATTGACTTTGTGGACTTTCTTTCTTACTTGAGAAAGAAAATGCTTTGCATATGTTGTTCATAGCTTGTTGCTTGTTCAAAGTACAGAGAGTAGCGACACAAGTTGTAGAACAAAGTACTGGAACAAACTCTGACAAGACCAAGATTAACCTCTACCAAACTGTCTAGGCATAAAGGATCTGCTCTTGTTCCAAACCATACAAGCTCATCTGTGAAGCACGGTGGAGGTGGTGTTGTGGCATGGGCTTCTGGAACACGTTCACTAATCTTTATTAATGGTATAACTCATGATGGTAGCAGCAGGATGAAATCAGAGGTGTACAGAACAATTTTGTCTGCAAATTCACAGAGCAATGCTTCAAACCAATTGGGAAGAGCTTCATCATGCAACAAAACAATGATCCAAAACAGTCAACTCAACATAAGACTTCATCAGAGAGAAAAAGTGGAAGGTTATGGATTGACCAAGTCAATCACCAGACCTTAACCCCTTAAGGTCTGTTACTGTAAATAAACATATGTCAATACTGAGGCCCTCCCAGATTGCTGCACTCCTCACCCAGTCTTCCAGAGTGAGTCTGTCTACCCCATGTAACCTCATTTCCGCAGCTTGTATATGATTTTCTTTCATTCACTTGATACCTACCCAAAGGCCATGTCCACAGGTGAGGGTACAAGCTAAGATTCACTGCTAAATCAAGAGCTGTGTTTGATTGCAGAGCCTTCTCTTCACAGCCACACTCCAACACTGCGCTCACATAATTACATACCAGTGACCTCGGGTGCACTGCTGTTAAGTCCTGTTTGTGTGATTGTGCATCCAGTTGCCTATGTGGCTGGCACCCGACAAATGTTAGTGCAACAATAGAGATTTGCCTAATTTTCCATTTAAATCCAACAACTGATTAAACATCATTAAAATATATAAAATATGATAAACTCTGTTTGGAGCAGCAAAGTCTATACACCACTAATAATTCCTCTTTAATTTCTTGTGATTTACATAACTTTGTGCACACTATCTGCTCATATTTACTCTGACATCTGAGGAAAGTGAACACTGGACTTACATGCATTATATTTTGAGCCATGCAATCAATAACCTGATTATTGCAATTACATTACAATAAAGTTTCAGCCATGTGTGCAGTCTAAAAATGGACAGATGTAAGTGTGTATTTGTGTTGAAAGAAGCTTGCTATCATTTGTATCTTTGCCACAGGGCAGTTGTGACTGTACCCTTGTTGCAAACGTAACCTTGTTGGAGATGTGGAGGGTAGGTGGAGTTGGTCAAGGCCCTGTGATGCTGCAGAATGGCTCTGCAAGCTGCTGAACCGTCCCCTGCCGGCCATACTCGCAGTAGATCGGTAAACAAAACCCCTCTGGGTGTGTGACCGCTGATCGGAAGGAAACACAGACCTATCTGCAGCGTAAAGAGGGCTGAGATCACAGCTCCACTGCCTTCCACTCTGACAAGCCTCTCAGAGGTGTTTGCACAACCTGCCCTCCTGCCAGTTTGTTCTATTTTCTGCTACAAAGACACTGTTTGATACGGCTGAATGGGTTTGGCATATTTGAAGTGGTCTTTAGTAATAAATGACCTCTGCAGCACCGTAAGGAATTCAATACTTTTAGGAGCAATTGATAGTGAACATTATGTTGGAAATTATATTATTATGAGATTAGATACTGTATATTAGCATGCAAAATACTTTTCTTTTGTTAGTTTGTTTTTTGGCGTGGGAACAAGGCTTTTTAGCAACTGTTGAGAAAGTGTCTTAGAACCTCTGCTGCCTGATAAGTTGGTAATGTTAGTGGCCTGTGAGGACTGGCTCTTAATTGTCAGAGTCAGTGATATTGATCAACAACCATGTCAACTCCCCACAGGTGTATTACGCAGCACCAATAAGATCCTGCCACTCTGACCTGAGATTGGCAGTTCCTGAATTTCTGTTGGAGTAGTATGAGCACTTTTCTTGCACACAGTGCAGTGTTTCAATATAAAAACAATGTTTAGGCAGTATTTAAGGCTTTTCTTTTTACAGCTTCTGCTTATTTTTACTGTTTTTTACTCATGTGCACTTTGAGTGAAAGGAAGTTTTGAAGGAGGATGACATGACTGACTTTGTCTGACTTTTCATCCCAACAAAGTGTACACACCTGCAGATACAGTAGTAATATTTTTTTATAATAAGTTTTTAATTCTTATTCTGACAGGGCACTAAATAAAGTGAATGAGTGTGTTTTCATGTTCAGGTTTATTAGATCTAAGTAGTTCACAATAGCAGCTCATACCACATTTAATTTAGACGTCAAGATTTGTAGTGCTTCCCATTATAAGATTTTGTTAAACCAGATATTAAAATGTAGCTGAACAGTTCAACTTGTATGGCATGAACTCAGTACCATTTCAACGTAATCATGTAAAACATGGCTGTGGGGCTCTTGGAAAAAAAAGAGAACTTCTTCATGTAAGAAATTGAATGTCAACTTTATCAGTACCATTTCAAATTTTAATAACCAAAGTGGTTTTGCTACAACTTTGCTTGGTCTGCTATAACCAAGAGCTTATGGCGCTAATGGGGTGTAACGATTCTCCAAATCCCCAGCTCTGTTCAGACCTTGATTTTTGAGCCAAAGCCACTGGAACTGATCAGCTGGTAGACCATTAACACTATTTCGGACACAATGTTACTATCTTAGGGTAAATATAGCACATAATTTTGGAGTGTCTGGGAGTGTTAATATGCAGAAGACACCACTGTCAGAAGACAGGTGGGATGTCTCCAACAGGTTTGTGTCATGGTTCTGTCTTCTAGAACTCGTCTTCGTTACAGAACCATTACACTCCTAGTTGCAAATGTTATCTAATATCAGCAAACTTTAGATGCTCCATACTACTCACCATTCCTGAGTGAATTTGCTGATTTTAAACTAAAAGTAAACTCATTTTGCCTTACCAGGAAACATTATTGTGTTTTTTCTGTTTGTGGTCAACCTTCCACTCACTCAAGAAAAAGTTGTCATGTGTCATTCTGTGATTTCCACAATTCAGCATGAACCTAGGCAAACAACTTACATGTCCTCGTGTGACTGTGTATTAGTGCTCTGTTGTATCCTCTATAATATATATATTGTGGATAATTCCTTCCTGAGAAAAAAAATGCCCTGTCACCATACTGATTATTTAGTTGTATGATGACTTGTTTGCGTTTGCTCACTAACTCACAAACACAACAAGCATACTGGAAGGCTGAGCTCACACTTTGGTATGTTATGTTACGTTATGTTGGAAACCCGAACCAACAAAACATAACGTGACTTGATATTGCTGAATAGCACCATTTTCATACCATCTTGGTCTTCGCAAAAATATTGTCCATAGTCGTGATGTAGTTGTGTACATCCAAACATTTATGTACTCCAAATGTTTATATTTTATACATGTTTTCTTCTTGACAAGTTTTGGGTCTTATCAGGGCTCTTAGTTTGTAGTAACTCATAATTTACATAACCCAAATGGTAATTGCGTGTGTCTTCCCCTTGTAAGTCGCTTTGGATAAAAGTGTCTGACAAGTAAAGTAAAGTAAAAGATTTATATAATTATATTTGTCTTCTTGGATATATGACACACATACACCATGGGTCCTTTAGGCCTCATAATACAGCATGTGTTGGTTACACTAATAGGAAACGCTTCTCTGCAAACTAATGAGGTACAAACCTGACCTGCTTTTGCCCTGCATGAAGGTAATAGCATCCATACCACTGAAACATACAGCCAGCCAACTGAACATTTCAAACACTCAGGGCTCTGGTATTGATTAAAGATCCCTGGATTGTCTTTTTCTCTCTCAAGACTGTCCAAGCTGCACCTTAGAATTATCTGAAATAGATCAAGCACTATCTATTTTTCATAACAAAGTCAAACTATGTGAGGAGGCTTTTATAGCCCCTTCCTAAAATTCTTCAGTAGAATGCTGAATACTAACAGTTGGTAGAATGCTTGTTTTCATCCTCTAGAGAGATATAATTGGCATCTTCTAAAGCAGTCAGTGGCGGAGATTTTATTATAGCAAACATCTGCAGCTTAAACGACACCTATTTGGTTGCTTCCGTCATCCTGTCTTCTCCAGCTGCACTCTTGCCTTCCCAAGTATCAAGAGCCTAGATTTCTTTTCCAGCATCTTTGTAGGTGAAGAGGTCTTAAATGTATCCTCAAGATAATGAATGCCATGTATTGGCGACAAACCCCTCATGGTCTTCTGAGACAGATGAACCCCATTGGTTTTTTCCAGTGTCTGCCAGATTTCTGTGACTCATCTCCTTTTTGCTGTTCGGCAGCCTCACTCCCAATTAAATCTCAGTGGTGAAAAGCTTTGGTTAATACCTGTACCTATAATAGGAGCGTTTTGCTTTCTATACTTAAATGTATATTTGAAGAGAGAGCTTTGCAATATTTCAGCAAGGACTTCAACAGGAGGCCTATGATGTATGTAGAAATATGAACTGACAGGATTGATTTTCTTAATATTTTATGTCCCGTATGCAACCACCTTTGTCTACATTTTATTTCATCTTTAAGTTACTGTACTAGACTGTGAATTTCTAGAGATGTGATGCTGCTGAAACACCCTGTAGTGGATCAATAAGGGATGATCACCTAATCTAGATGTGGAAATTCTATCCATTATATTCCAATAAATGATCATATGTGGGGGTAAATGGTAACTCCTGATGAATTATAGCTTCCATTGGTCTGGTGTTTAAAAGACAGTTGCTGTGGTCTGTTCCTGACCTCCCTTAGTTCAGGGTCCTTTCACCACCCCAAATTCCCCTACTTCTCTCTCTGTTTTGGTTCCTCCTTAGCTGAAGTCTTAAAGTGTTGAATGGTTTGTGACTTAAAGACTCTGTTTAGAAGTTTCTACAGGGAAGATGCCAAAAGAAGCTTCTGGTCGTCCCTGGTAACAGTATATGCCACAGTCATAGGGTGGAGCAGGATTCTTATCATGGTAAAATGGTTAAATGGACATTGTTGTGTGCTGCAGTATACGATTTTCATGCTAGCCAGGCCGACAGGGGCAACTTGAGGTTCAGTGTCTTGCCCTCCCAAACACGCTTTGTCATTATCATAGAATGAACCAGGGGTCGAACCAGGTGTCAAACCACTAACCTCGTAATTGGTGGATGATCTGTTTTTAATGTTTTCCAAATCGGTGTAAATACTACAACATTCCCAAAGAGTGAATATTTATATTTTATCTCAGATTCCCGCCTCAGCTGTACCAGTGACAGCTTCAGGACAAAAGAGGTCAAGAAGTCATGAGATCAAAGTTTGTCCCTAGATGCTGTCCAGTGATTTGTCTGAGCCCAGAACTAACAGAGACCAGTTAAAACCACTTCCCATACTTCATGTGTCTTTGAATAATTAGCCTTTGATTAATAAGTATAATTTGGATTTAAGAGGTACGACTGATGTAGATCTCCATGGACAATTTGGACCTTGTTTACTGTGCTAAAAGAGAGAGTGGGATAGCAGGATTATCTGCATTATGTTGCTTATTCACTATCTGTTCAATATGTGTTGCAAAAATGACTACAGACTGTGTTCTGTCCTTCAGTCAATTATTTGAAGGTGAGTCAGATCAGCTGCTTCCATCTTTTGTGTAGATAAAAACATAACCTCAGGCTGGATTGCTAGTTTTCATGATAGAGACAGAAATCTTAGCAAGCAGCAGTACTGTATTACACTGCTGCAAAGGGTATAGCATAGTTTATTTAAAAAATGATCTTTTTTCTAATGTTACACATATGAAGGTTCTGCTATTGTCTATTTACTCATCCAACAGACATTGAGCAATATTAACACTTATTCATTCAGTGTTGCTCAGTGTTACTGAGACTGACTCCACTACCTCATGTGGACGATATCCTCAAGCAGTGCGTTAGGGCTGGGCATACAATGGGTCTGGTGACCCAAATAGTTGCAGACCATGAAAACAAACAATGGACTGAAAGGTGTTAAAAGAAGAAGAAGCAGAACTAAGCCAGGGTTCAGCAAACTGTGGTTCGTGGGCTGCATGTGGTTCTTTAGCCCCTCTCTAGTGGCTCCCTGTGCTTGCTGACTAAAAATGGTGAACAAAATGATGGCAAAAGGCTTAAACCACTGTCAGTTCTGTGCACTGCTATATGAGGCTGACAGTGCTGCTAAATAACAAAGTCCGGGAGATGTCCAGATGGGAGGTCATGAAACAGTTTGTCACTGGTGTAGGACGTGAAAACTGTTCTACAACGACTAAAGATAAATGTAGCTCAGTTTCTTTGACTTTAGTAAGTTGCTGTTGATGTTAGACTATAAAAGAAGCACAATGTTTCTCTCCATATTGAGAGAGGAGCAAAACATTTTGTGTAGGTTCATCATGACCCTCTTTCGTTACCTGTGGCGTTTGGCCTTTTGTTAATAAAAAAAAAAAAATCACTAGTGCAATCTAGATCATATATACACCACGGGATGGCTCTTGGATGGGGATGGAGTGCTCCATGTGATTCTGAGTCACCCAGTCTTGTTTAGAATCCTAACATGTTTTGGGATTGTATATGCTCGCAAAATGTGGCAGGGAGGTTGATTCAACAGAGTAAGTCAAACTGTGAAGACATCAGTATTTCAATTTTATTTTATAACTGCACTAAATCACTGCGTACGTCACTGGGCAGAGACCACATATCTTTGAAATCACAGCCCCAGCCGGACGGCAGAAGCATATCCATGTGCTTGACATTGCAGAGGAAATGAAAGAACACTGAGGCACTTCCTGTGATCTCTCGTCCTGACGTCAGAATGAAGAGGCGTATTATTCAATCCCTGGCCTTTCTGTTGACATCTGGTCACAGATGTGCAGCGCTGATGTGATTCCTGTGACTTTAATCCTACAGGTTCTCCTGCCACACCATAGAAGGGACGCTTTCGCCAGTCTGAACTGTAATGAACTTATAATGCCAGGCCACTGCTCTAGATTTAGGCACTGTCAGAGGGAGGGGATTATGGCACGGTTACATAATACTGTATCATTGTCATAATGCCAGGGAAAGCTCAGAAATGACAGTTTGCTTTTCATTACTCCTACATTTTTATACTTACAAACAGTATATTTTTTCCTTAATAAACGCTGCTTAACTTAGCACAGTATTTAGTCAGGAACATTCCTGTCATGATGTCAAAACTGCCACTGTAGAAATAAATATTATCCTGTCAGTTCATTAAATATTGATAATATTATCATTATCACCTGATTCTGCAGATTAGTGTGGTGCATTTTAGTGTCTTTCAGCTCATTGTTTTGCTTGGCTCCTTTTGAAGGCAAAACCTTGAGCAATGACTACTCGAATATGGTAAAATCAGTGCCCATCCCTGCTATTAATATGCAGGAGGTCAGATACCAACAGTTCCCTCTTCCCAAACCGCAATATAACACTGTTGTTGCGGTTTCTGCCTCGGTTTCAGAACCGGTACACCCTTAGTAAAAATGTGTTTACAGGTTGTTCTAATGCCCCCATCCAGAGGTGGCAAATAACTAAGTATATTTACTCAAGTACTGTACTTGTGTACAATTTTAAGGTACTTGTACTTTACTGGAGTATTTCCATTTTATGTTTCTTTTACTTGTACTGCACTACATTCATTTTAACAGTTAATAGTTACTTTTTACATTAAAAAAGATTATATATTAATAAAACACTGATGTATCATTTATGGATTAAGCTCCTTTTACTATATAAGCTGGTTAAAAATCAGCTCCACCTTTACTGACATTTTAGTCAGAATCTTCACCTTTAAGAATTTGTCAAACAAATCTGGACAGAACTTCTATATTTGTGTTTTCAAGAGCATCAAATTCTACACTGCATAAAATACACAGTTTTTTAGTGGAGTACTTTTTTTGTACTTGAAGTAACATTTAGGGGTTGTACTTTAGTACATTTACTTGAGTATAAAAATCAGAGTGTACTGTACTTTTCTGGGCATGTACTTGCACTTTTAGTTGATTACTGAATTTGTGTACTTTATACATCTCTGCCCCCATCTGAAAACACCCCCCACCCTCCCCTCCAAATTTAATGCAGCTTTAAGAAATTAAATACAAAATAAAAGCCTCAACAGAAGTGTTCAAATTGAAACTCTCAGTATAGTGTAAGACAGACAGCTGCTGTAAGTCAAAGTGACAGTTCTCTGCCATCTTAGCTTTGATTGAAGCTGTGTGGCAGGAAAATATAGATAACTCTGGTAGAGGGAAATCTTCAGCCAACTGTTCAAATATTGAAACAATAAGGACAGACACGCTGTTTTATGTAGACACAAAGATAAGAGCAAGACCATGACTTCTGTCTTGACACTGGTTTAGACCTGTATATGCTCTTAATGCTGCAGTGGGAAAGAGACCAGATCTTTAGAAACCCAGTCCATTTCAGCCCTCCTGCTGCTTCACTCACAGTAAGCTGGCTGGGAACTGCTGACAGACAGCTCAGACTCTGCGCTCTGTTGAATTTCCACACTTGTAAGTTTGAAATAAAAATAGCCAAAGAATATGGAGGAATATTTCTGAAATACTGACACATGATCTTGCTCATCTTAGGATGCCTGAGACTTTACACGACTTTAATCACCTCTAAATAAATATACATTTTTCCTTTATTCTGTATAAGCTACTTTATCTTGAAAAACTGCAGCCACTTGCACCTCATTACAGTTTGACGCTGCTTTTCAATTGAGATGATGGAACACCTGGATTTATTTCCATCACACTGACCCTTTTCTAAGTTTAATCCTGCGGGGGGGGGGGCACAGTTTGGTCACAATATTCCAATCTTCCATGGCAGCTATAAGCTGAATAAAAGTGCTGTGAGGGTAATGATCTCTGCTTTCAGGCTACTGTGCCATTCCTCTGTTCCACTCTCTTTACCGCAGGCCGTGTGTGTGTCTGTTTGTGTGTGTGCCAGAGATAGAGAGAGGGAGAGTGTGTGTGGCACATACACTGAACCAGCTGCCCCCTGCCTGTGATTGATAATGTGCCTCATTATTTGTGCCATTTCATCTGAGGCTTCCAGGGAAAGCTTCAAGCTGGTACTGTCTGTCTGCTTGGAATACCTGCTAATGATGGTGCACAGGCCACCTCCTCTCTCAACACTGGGCAGCCACACAGCAGTCATAGTGCCAGCAAGCACAACCGTGGCTTGGGAGGTGACATATAAACACACACATTCCTTTGGACACACACAGGTTTTCTCTGAATTATTCGAATCAGAGAAATGAAAGCATTCATATTTCTGTCATAAGTTTTGCTCTATCGTTACCTTTACTCACTTTTTTTTTTTTCCAGAATTAAAATTCTCAGTGTAAATGTTTTTGGGCTATGTAATGTCCTCAAGCAATTTCCACAATAGAACAACCTGATGCATGGCTTTTGATAGAGATGAAAAATGAGAGTCATTTTGCAAAATGATAATGAGTTACAAGAAATCTCAGTTTACTGCTCACTATAGAGTAAAATATTGAGTATTTTCTGTCTTCTCGTATAAACGTATACCCCATTTTCCACAGTAGTAGCTCTAATAATAATAGACCTTTCCACAAATGATAGAACACGTTGGACAATCTTCTCAAAACTGTGGCCAAGATTCATGCAATCGTAACAAATGCTCTCAATCCCGGGATCACTAGGGTGGAATGGCTCAAGTCACAAGCTTCATGATTTATTCAGTAAGCATGTTTCCATTGCATTTTGCTTTTATTCTTTGTTTTCTGTCAACGGTGCAGTGTGTAAAATTTAGTGGCATCTAGAGGTGAGGTTACTGAGTGCAACCATCTGAATACCCCCACACTTCTGATGGTCGCCTGGGCAATGAAGCCATGTTTCAGACGGCTGCATCAAGTATAGTAACATATGTCAGCATATGATGAGGTTACTTTAGATAGCTATATATTTAGAAATTGGATTTAGTTTTAACCTGTTTAGCTTGTAAAACTATAGGTCATAGCTTTCATATAAGATAATAAATATTAGTGGTACTTTTCCCACATTGTGGTGGTGTTTGGTTTGCTTGACTGTCTTCGGCAACTGTAGATATATGGCAGTGCAACATGGCAGTCTCTGTGACAGGCGACCTGCTCTCTTTGTTGATATAAAAGATTCAATCTAAACTAAAGAAAACAGGTGATTACACACGTGAGTATGCACAAGCCTGCACTTTTCTTGCCAAATTCAACCCAAGTTCGAGAGTATGGTGGCCCAACCCGACCCAAACTTGACAAGCGTATTATATTTAATGTCCAAACCTGATGCACCTAAGTTTGTGTGGCGTGTTTCTTCTGTAAGCAACAAAGCTGCCTCGTCATTCTGATTTTAACAGATTAGACTAATTTTAACAAATAAAACTGAAGAATAGGTATAGTTGTAGTCTGTCCATGTTAAAGCATGTTGAGTCATGGCAACTGGACTTCTTTCCAGTTGCCATGAGTCAACTTCCAGACGACCTCACCTGGATGACTGAGAATCTTCACAGACAGGTCAGGTTTTGTTGGGTGTTCCCGGTGTGCAGTGGTCAGTACCTATCAACAGGTCTATCATAGAGACAGACAAACATTCACACTCACCCGAAGAGAAGCACAGACATGGGAAGAACATACAAACTCCATACAGAAATGAAAATAATATTAATACCAAAAAATAGCTGCATTGTAAATTATGCGGTATGCTTTAGAAACACTGGGACTGACATTAGAAGCTTTCACCATCACAGAAGGATGTAGCAGTTAGACAAAATGGTTGGCATTTGTTTATATTAACACACATTTCGAGTGTGGGTGTAGTCAAACATCAGCATCTCTTTAACATCACAGTATTTGCTGGCTTACTCCTACGTAATGTGTGAAGTTCTAGTTTTAATTTACCAAAATATTGCCTTCCACAAACTGTTTACTGAGACAAAATCCTGTTAAATGGAGGTCTCTGACCCTTTTTTGTGCCTGTCTGTAAACATGTAACACAAAAACATTTGAGAAGTTAAGTAGAAAATTGAGCTCACAGCCTATTCCACAAACAGACACAGCCAGTGAACATATTTGTCTCTGGTTAATAGAAATCACCTCTGCTGCAGTCTCGTCTCGCTGATATTTTAACTTCAAAAAGGCAAAAAAAAAGGATCAACTGAGCTGAGTCAAGTTTTTGAACAATTGTGTAGTACAATACTCACCTCATTTTGCTGGCCTGGAGTCAGCAGGGTTCGAGCAGGAGGCAGGAAATGTCAGAGGAAGTGAGGTCAGAGCTGCGGCGTTGCTCTGGAAGGGGGTCTGAATAACAGGAACAGAGAGGAGATGGAGATAAGGCAACAGGAAGAGGCTACTTTAAAAATCCTGCACCAACTCTTGAGTTGTGTCACCGGAATGAATGACATTCTCCAAAGGAATCAGACCCTTCATACATTATTAAATAGTCCTCTGGTGTCTAATAACAAGACAGTACCAAGCTGCAGGACACATAGCCAGTACAAGGTTAGTACAGTGCACTGAAATATATCTGTCTTATTCTTCTGTCATTTAGTTTCTGAAGTCATACTCAGTTCTTAGTTTTAAGTATTTTTTAGGGCTGGGAACGTTAACGCATCGTTACGACGTTAACACATTAATTAATTAACGCCGACAGTTATTTTATCACGCGTTAACGCAGTTTTATTATTATTATGATGATGAAAGTCCGTTGCTCACTGGCTCTGAATACACATACAGACAAACCAGGATCACAGGAGGAGTGGGAATTTGATCATTACTGGCTTTGGATTGGCGTAGTCATGCGATTTACTGAACTCTTACAAGGACATTCATTTTAAATCTCTTCCACACAGCGGAGTTGATAGAACCACAGTTATTTGTCACCACTGCAAAGTTGAATTTTCCTTCACCGGAGAACTTGGAGTCTGACGTATCATTTAAATACAATACACACCGTTGATGCGGCAAATCACCCAAACAACGGACACCAACACAAACACTTAGAGGAATCATGATGTTCATGAGTTTCTTTTAATAACGGTTTAAAAAACGCTTTTCAGGTGGTTGATGTGAAATATTTTGCAACGTGCACTCTGTCCGCTGGCGTGTGTGCTTGCGATACAGAGATCAGAGGAGAACAGTAAAAGCGACCATGTAGAGACAGAAATGATATAAGATAAATGACATGAGGCTGTTTAGTTAGTTTAATAAAAAACCAGGGTACAGACCTGTGGTTACACACAGGTGGTTCTGGACTCTGAGGGCATCTAGTTTTTTCTATAATATACTAGATAAACGTGTCCTGGCAAATAGCTTTGGTTTTTTATTTGATTTGATTACATTAATGTTTAAGTTGAGATTTACAAGAAATATTT
>JAUMHL010000025.1:969335-1022368 GCA_032362345.1 Sandelia bainsii | reverse complement strand
TAATGTTTGTATTTATAGTTTAATCAGCAAACTGACATGATGACAGCGTTTCATCACAATTTTACTGCGTTTCATGTTAAATACATGAGTCATATTGAGGTTAAACCATAAACACACCATCTTCTGTAGAGCATTTTAACAACAAACATCAGTTAGTGGGAAATACAATTTTATTGAATCTGCATCCGACCTCATAGGATGTGAGGATTTGCGACACACAGTACAAACGGGAACTTGAATGCTGCTAGAAGAGTTAGAAACTTCATAGCGGACTTTCAGCCACTCCCCCTGCTGCGGCCGTCTGTTCTCGTCTCTTTTCCAGGCGAGGTGCAGTTCATCTCAAACGAGCCTATTCCTGGTGCACTGAGCTGGAAGAGGATCAATTGCTGGAGATGCAAATGACGGTGGCCCTCAAAGTAAGTTTGAGACGATCTCTGTATAACCCACCAGCGTTTTAAGCGCCACAAAAGAGGTCACCTTTTCAATTGAACGAACGTTTGTCTAAAATAGGCACGTTTTCAAAATTGAGTCCAATTAGAGTACAACTGCAACAGAAACATGGACATGAGGAAGTAATATGCCACTCTCCACATTAATGAAATAATAACCCTGCTTTGTCATTGTCACATTTGGCCTCACTATAAGTCTCTTCAGTCTTTGTAGCCAAAATGTCTCGTAAATCTGGCTGCAGTTGGTAATGCCAGTACGTTTCTAAACTCCATCAGGAAGCATTCTAAAATAAGACATTGTACATTGCACACTCTCAATATATTGTCAAACAGTGATAAGATGTTCTTTCAGCTTTAACAAGAATAACGAGAAGAAACTTTAACCATTGCATGTTTAACGCATGTATTCACAGCTGGATTTAATCTTGATTGCATCTCTTACGTACATCTGTTTTATGTCATAAAAATAACTTTTTAGCTTTAGTACATCTTGATTGGAACAACTCATACAAACTGACTGTGGTGTGAAATGTCTGTATAGATTTTTCAGGGACAGTCTTGAAATGAGATTGTCAATCCAAAAGTTTTGGTGAAGTTTCACTTCTCAATAATTGATGTCAGTGTGTCTTGTCAAAGTCAGCTTTACTGTTCTGTATTCCTTTTAAAACTCCCACATTTTATATGTTCAAACGATGCCAAATGCTTTGAACACACATACCGTGTGTCTGTAATGTGGTGTCAGTTGTTTTACCCAGTGACTACCCAACACTACTGCACTCATTGTACTCATCCTTTTTGGCTGTGATGTATTGCCCAGTGTGCAAAAAGGTTAATTTCGTTCCCCTGATTATTTAAACAGCTACAGATGTAATTGACACAGAAATAGAGAAGAAAATGAAAACTGCCATACAGCGACCGATGGAAGCTTCTTTTCACCGCCCAAAGGGACTTAAACAGGAGAAGGCAACAGCATTTTACCAGAAATGAAATATGAGAGAAATCACATTTATTGGCTTTTCACACTTTTTGAAACTGCTTTCTCCTAGCTTTAAGCCCAAAAGAAACTGAGATGGCTATTAAAATTTAGAAAGGTGGTTCTTGCACCTTAGCCCATACAAAAAATCTTTTTGAAACTGCGAGTTGAAACTCGTCATGGGAATTGTGATTTTTAGAAAGGCATGAAGCTCTCTTATAACCACTGCATTGTAACATGATTAAATTTGGATGCAGTGGGTTTCTTGAGGTCATGTAATGAAAACCACTTATTGTCTGGCTCATATCATTTAATTGGCTTGGCTGCAGCCCCCTGCCAGTTCATTATAGCATGCCTGGATTGCATTTGCTCACATTGCTATCCTGCCAGTCCCTTTGCAGCTACTGGGAAATCTCCACATTTGTTCAGAATGTGTGACTCTGCCTGCTTGGCCCCATATCAAGTCAGGGTAGTGCCGTATTTTAAACTATTTTTCATTGGTTTTTGGTTTGATTTTATTTTAGCTTGAAATCATGAGAGACTAGAATGTAGGTAATTTTCACCCAGATGAAATGCTTTTCCAGATGGATAGTAAGACACTGTGGAGAAGTGCTTGAACAAGTGCAACACATATTTCCCTGCAGCCCTATTCATCTGTGATTATTAAAACTTTATACTTGATTGAAAAACTCTATGGGTCCAGAAAATGTTAATTACACTAATCCTTACAGTGATTGGACAGACAGCTGCTGGAGCTCAGTAGATTGTCAAAGAAGAACATTTGTACCATAATGCTGCAGCTTTTCTACAAGAAGACAGGTTTTTTTCCACCTCATTAGGACCAAATGTATTGATTTGTGAGTTGAAGTAGAAGGTCGAAATGAATTCACAGTGATATTTTTCTTATTGTGGGAGAATCTTTTCAGTGCTACTTGTGTGGAAATGCAAAAAAAGAAGTTTTCCTGTCATTAACTGTTTTATGCCTTGGACAAGAAACATATTTAATAATCACAGAAGATCAGTTGGGCAGACCATAACTATTGCAGGTTCTCATATTTGCATTTTTGACTATTATACTTATTGGAAATAATGCTACTTTTCTCACTAGTCAAATTACTGAGATTTGAAAATACATGCTCAGTGTTTCCCCTACCTTTATACAAGGGGGGCCCCTGCCCCCCTTGAAGATCAAGTTAATTTTATTTTCCATAAAGCGCTGGATCACAGCAGAAGTCATTTAAGGTTCCCTTTCCTATAGAACGGGTCTGTACCTTTTTCTTTTATTAAACTAACTAAACAGCCTCATGTTATGTCATTTCTGTCTCTACATGGTTGCGTTTACTATTCTCCTCTTATTTTCTGACGCGATGTGGCAGGATTTGACAAACTCATGAACGCAACAACGAATGAAACCAATCTTGCGTAGTGTTTGTGTTTGCATACAATCATGAAATAGAACTATCTATTAGTAGTGTTGTTACTACAATGAATTACATTGTGGGTTATTTGCCACATCCTGTGCTTTCATACTCTCTTAGAGTTGCCCTTTTTCGTGCACCCTCTCTCAGTATGAACAAATAGGGTCATGCTACGAGGACTCATCCATCAGGAAGAAGAATACAACAGGAATTCTGCTGTTGCTGACACAGTGTTGATTACCGGTCAGGAAAAATGGGCCCGAGCGTCTTATTTCCTGTTTAGTCACATAACTTGAGGAACTGTTAGTCAGTAGAGGATTTGGAAAGAAATAATTGAGTTGTCTAAGGTCTTTAATCATGGCACTCTAAAGGGTTGACTTATCAAAATGACAAAAAAATATATATAAAATCTCTCACTCACCTTTAGTAGTATGCGGTATAGACAGTTTGGATTTCATTTAGCCAGGCATATTATATCTGTTTGTGTCTCCACCAGATTACAGTGGATATGGATTAATTTCAGTTTAGGTGATTACAGCACTGAAAAATTAGCATACGATGTGAGTCCTTTCTACCTAACTAATTGAAACAAGGTTTGTTGGTCCAGAGTAAGAGAAGAGCCTGTTATCTTGAAAGTGAAATTTCAGAGTAAAATTTTATGTGTAATCAGCAATCGGAACATATGTTCACAGATCGAACTGGTCAATTTGGACACAAGAATTTGAGTCTTTGATTAACAGCAAAATGTCTGTTTATAATAGATTTTGGCTTTTGTGGGAATGGACAAAATAGAGGAAGAAAAAAGAGAAAGAACACAACATTTTCCTAAGTTAGCTTTCTAATTTGGTGAATACCATGTTCCTAGCTAGCAACCATAATACTGGTTAGCAGACCGTGACACTGTGTCTACATTGGAAATGTGTCAGCCCTGTTTTTGAGATGGACATGTTATGCTACTGATGTGCTTCTTTTTTAATCGGTCCCGCTGTCCACACAGTCCGTGTGCTGGTTTGCATGCCACTTGTATTACACACATAAAATGTGGTGCATTTTTGACTTCAAGTCTATGTTTTTGTGTTTATGCTCGGGAATATAGTCATTGTATATCTTTCAAAGTGCAACTGACCTTCACGTTGTATCGCATCCAAATGCCACCTGTGTGGACACATGCTGGGCCAAAACTTCTACTGTTCCTCTGCTAATGTGCTCCTCATGTTATGCTATGTAAACACATAGTCAGTGTTAGAGCTGCGTATTGGCAAGAATCTGGTGATACGATATGTATTATGATACAGGGGTTTACGATTCTATATGTTGCAATTCAACCAGGTGATCTTTTTTTTTTTTAAATCTAATTTTAGGATAACTGTCATAGCATAAATTCGGATTAAAAAATACACAACATATGCAACACTGCCATCTAGTGGTGTGGAGTTTAATCCCAACACAAAATTAACCGCTGTCTGCTATTATTCTTTACATGTAAATTATTATTAAAAAATTGCTAGTGTTTTTGAGAATCAATACAGTATCACATAACACAATATGGCGATACTCAAGTGTACTGATATTTCCTACACTCCTAGTCAATGTGTTATCAACCCTGATTAAGTAGTACATATATTTCTTCTGTATTATTAAAAGCATTTTTCAGTACTTTGAGAACCGCACATTCCATTCCCCGTCAGTGTCTTGGGGTCGAGGTAGAAATCTCAAAGATGCTGTATGTGTCAAAAAATCTCAAAACCTCAAAAGATAATAAATCTGTCTGCATGGCTGGATCGCTGCAGGCGTAGGTGAGAAAAGTTGTGTTTTTGTCATTTGACTAATATTTTTATTTGCAGTCTTTGAAAATCACTGTAATGCGTACATTGACACGCCATTGAATTCTAACAAAGAACTTATGAATGAAGGTTTGTTCTTATGGAGATAACATATCGCAATGTCCATTTTATCAAAAATGTGAAGCTTGGTCTTTTATTCTTCTTATTATTATAATACCCCATCACTCCCACAGCATGCCAAACCCTCTACTTACAGTATGTGCACTTATAACCATACAGCAATTTTCAGGAGACTGTAGCATTCAGTATACAGTACATTTCAGTTCTAATGTGACCTGTTTAACTATAGGAACATACTCAGATGATATCATCGACTGGGTTTTATCTGGCCCATGATCCCAATTTTTGCAACCTCATTTTTGCCTGTTGTAAAAGAAGGGTCTTGTGTTCCCAACTTCCTTTGCTGCTGACAGGGCCTCTTCCAGATCGCTGCAGTCTCATTGTTTATGATCTCCCATTGATTTTACTTTTGACAAAGGACAGGTTAATCTTTTTGTTGATCTTACACTGACAGCTTATGATTTCCTTAGGGCATGTTGTCTTGCTTTCGATCAATGCTTGTGTATCTTGCTCCTTCTGATCACCCTCCCTACCCGCACTCGTCCCACTGCGTCACTTCCCTCACTATTGCCCCCTCTGTGTTTCTTCTGAAAACAGTAGTGACAAAGTAGAACATTCGAAGTTCAGAAGTGTCTCATCAAAGCAGCTTTGTACAGGCAGGGGTACCATTATGCCATTAGTAAAGGATTTGCTACGCTTTGGTAACATTGTCTGGAAAAACACAGATGAAGGTGTCAAAGTGCTACCTCTCCCCGCGTTGTGTTTCACACACTTCTGTGGAGGGGAATTCAATACAGCTGATAGATCACTCTCATTAGTTGAGTATTGAGCACCGGGAGCCAAAAAGATGACACTTTTCTCCTGATGGGAGAGTGAGGGAGGACAAGAGTCCTATTAGCTGGATCTGGTGGGTTATGAAAGACAACCTGAGCATAATGAAAGGAGTCTGTCATAGCTATTAAGGTTGGCTGGTTACACTGTCTCATCTGGTCCAACACCAACTATACAGTACTTGTTGCTTCACCACATGAAGCTGACGGATTTCACAAACAGTTTGCCCTCTGTGCATTTCAGCTGTGCCCTTTCAATGATGGAATTTTCCACCTCCATGTTTCCGGTGAATTTAAAGGATGTGCCCAGTTATATGACTGCTGGGCTCTGACACAACATTCTTTGGAAGCAGTGGTGACCCACAGTCATGCTGGCATCTGTCATTCCCATAGCCTGGTCAGACATCTGCCCAAGGTTAAACAACCAAATAGGTCAGTTTGCTTCATTCAGCTTGTAATTTCCTGTTTGTTCTAAGCTGAGCTTTATACACTAGCTTCCAATGGAATAGCTGCATTGAGACAAGAAATGCAGCAAAAGGCATCTGACAGCTCTTGTTGATTTCATATCAAAAATCCTCTCAGATAGATTAGGATTAGCGGGAAAAATGAGGAGCTGGGGGAAACGAGTTCCCTCACAACATTTTGTTTGATGTAGGCTAAAACAGCACTAAGTTATCCCAAGAATATTTAGACAGTGCTAAGATACAGCTACAGTAAACCTTGTGCATAATTTAGACTGCTTGAGTTAAAAAAACAAAATCTGTAACATCCATCCATTCACCTATGGATGGATGTTAGAACTTGTGCTAGATTTCTGACAGTCTGTCTCTGATGGTTGGCTTTTGGTCTCTACTCACACTGGGATCTAACTGTCCTAGACCTGCTGGTGTTGCACTGCAAAGAAGATAAGTTCACTAGTTTAAATGGCAGCTTAGCTTTGCATTGACCTGCCTTCAGTTGTCTATGAGAGAGTCAGTCGGCCAAATGTAAATTTATGCTGCTGATCTGTTCAGAAGTGCAGCTCAAGTTTGTTTGTAACTGTGCTTAGGTTCCCATCATCCCAAAACACACACAAACTTTTTTTTCAAAGTAGGTCAGTGTCATTTATACTTCCCTACCTCTCCTGATTAATGTCTTTGTCATTTGCAGATATGAATGTGAAAGTTCAAGAGGTGTCAGGTATGTGTGGCCCAAATTTCTACTCATTATTCTGCCTGTAAACATACTGTAGCCCTGTTTCTTATGCATACTACTCTCGGCCACATGTCATCTAACAAAACCTCATCACCTCAGCTTTGTTTTAACCCTACTGGACATTTGCTGCTGATCACTCTCACTCTCTCTCACCACTCTCACCTGTCACTACCACCGTACTAACATATAAGATTATTGTTTTCTCCACCAGGACACAGTGGGCTCTTGCAGTGCTTCCTGCAGTGTCCTTTCTCTGATTCTCATCTTTTCTTCCTCCAGGGCTGCCAGCCAAATTTTTTTTTTGTTTTGTAGTCACAGTACTCTGAAGAATGTGCAGTCATGCACAGAATATACTTAAAGCACAGAAGTACAAGTACTCTATTGTGATATTGAATTTGATGCTGTTGAAAAGATAAATATGCAAAGAAATTTGTATGAATTGATTTAAAAAAATAAGGGGCTAAGATCTTTGTTACCAAAGTGACTTGACATGCAACAAAAACAGCAGCTGATTTTGACCACTTTGTGTACTGACAGGTCATTAACACAAAACACATTATCATTTATTAATCAAATTTTGTTTGCCCTCTTACACTAACACATTGATTTACTGTATGTTATGAGGATACAAATTCAGCCACAGCTAAGCATCTTACTGTATCTAAAAGAATACAGTGATCCACTGGCTCCAAAGCTCAAATGCTAAAGTTTGATCGACTCTATTGAACAGATGGTTCAGTGGACATACACTTTCCTAGAGCAGGACAACCCTAAATTGTCTCGATAATTGTGTTTTTGCAGAAACATATGTGGCTGGACATGAATATCTGTGTCTGACTGGGGACTGATTCTGAATTACTAAAAACCTGGAATCATTGCAAGGTTGGTTTTGTTATCAGTATGTAAAGAAACTAGGGAGTGAGGTGTTGCAGAGCGGAAAACATGATTATTGAGTAATTTGGTCATGCATACAGTCTTGCCTCAGTCTGTGCATGAGAACGTTACATGAAGGTTACAGGCTGTAAGTACAATAAAACCTGCCAGTAAGGCTAGAATATAAGGTACGTGTGTATACCATATAGACAACTCCTGTACTTTGTGTCTGTCTGGAGTATGTAAAATGTTATCCACTAGGGGGCAGACTCTGGACTAATCATCTCAGATGGAAATGACGGAAAATGGAATTTCATCTTTGTGAATTTCCACTTTTTTGGAAACCATGGTGAGCCTCGCTGCTGCTGGCATCATTTCATACTGCTCCACGACTCATACGTGGGCAGAATGTATGCAAGTTCTGCAAGGTCACTCTCATACAGATGCTTAGTTACAAGCAAGTTTATGATCAGCCTATAGGTATTGTTGGTTTTAAACATATGAATGTTAGTCTTTTTTAAGAGGAACCAGCAGGCAAGTAATAAAGCACCACACTGATAAGCAGTATGAATATAAGAGGTAATCTCAATAAAATTCTAACAATACCCATATCGTTATTTACACAAACACAACTGCCAAATGAATATTATGTACTTTAAAGATAGACTTGTAACCACATTACTCCAGTAAACATAAAAACACAGTTGGATTGAAGCACAATGGAAGCTGTAACAGATAGGCGTGTGTGTGTGTGTGTGTGTGTGTATCAAAGAAGAAACCCGGTCTCAATATAAAAACAAGAGCAAAGAATGAGAGGAACACAGCTGATAGATAAGATTGGTAGGAGGCTGTTCTGAAAAGACATGTTTTGAATCTGGATTTAGGGATAAACACAGATGTGGTGTTATAACGCAGGCGGGACAGCTTTTTTCTTCTTTCTGTTTCCTTTTGAATACAGAATGTTTGAGTACAGAATGACAAAGACCTTGTAACCTCGTATTCAGGCTCTGTCCACAGCTAATGTGACAGATTATATTCACATCTGGCCATTAAATGCACACACGGAATTTCAGCCTTGCTTTAGCTTACTAAAGTCAAGCAGTATCTTGTTTTTGTCTCCTGAATTTCTTGTGTCTTCTGGTTTGATCTGAAACCAAGGCTGTATTTATTATTTTGCCATACGGGAAAAATGTACTGTATCAGACTCTGCTGTGAATGTGGCAAAAATGCATCTTTGACCATTCCAGCAGGTAATGTGCATAATCGACTCCTTTTTGCATCTGGGGTACTTAGTTTTACAGCTGGATTTTATGTGTTTTTGGCGTTGTATTATTACAGTCTAGTAGCACAGGTGATAATGCCAGGTGGACCAGTCCTCCAACTCCATTTCAGTCATCAATAACGATTTTTAGAAGTGTCAGAGAAACCATGACATGAGTGACAGACTGCTGTGGTGATGGCCCTGAGTACTTCTGACCACCTCATGTGGCAGGGACACTGCACAGTGTCCTGAGAGAAAGTGAGATGTCTTAAGAGATTAAGTGAAGGCCCGTCCCTTGGAGACACTGGAGTTAGACGCTGTGAACACCTTGTTCTTTCCAAGTCAATCACCAGGCAACACAACACTGACATCACAGTGATAAATGCTACAGCTGGACAGGGCTGTGGTGGTGTGTGGCTGCAGGTCTGATAGCAGATGGAAGTGGACTCACCAGAGTGATAAATGAAAAGCACTGGACTATACACATCATTTCTAATATGGCAGTTATGCTGTGTTTGATTGCATCCTGCAATATTGATTTTGTATTTAAAGCTACAGTATTTAATTTTTCTATATACATATATATTTAGTAGAAATATGCTCCAAACCTTATCTCAGCATAAATTATTCAGATCATCAAACTAATTTTAATACTACAAAAAGACAACCCGAGTAAATATAAAATGCAGTTTTTAAATGATGATTTAATTTATTAAGAGAAAAAAACTGTCCAAACGTGCCTGACCCTATGTGAAAAAGTAATTGGCCCTTAAACCAAATAACTGGTTGTGCGACTCTTGGCGGCAACAGTTGTAATCAACCATTTGTGATAACTAGCAATGAGTCTTTCACATCGCTGTGGAGGAATTTTGGCCCACTCTTCTTCGCAGAATTGTTTTAATTCAGCCACATTTCACAATGGCACAGGACAACCAAAAGGCAAACAGTGGCATGTTAACCGTCTTGGTATAGTGCTCGGTTGCTATGCATGAGACCTGAGATCAACTACCATTGGGAACTTTAGGGGTGGCTGTTGGCCAGCTTGTTAGACAGATGTCCACTGTGAACTGCATGTTCAGGGGTTCGACTCCCGGCTCCTTCTGAATATGGGTCAAAGTGTTGATGCACCTGTTGGTGACTGGTTAAAATACATCTTGTCCAATTGGATCACAAGTGGATCACACTAAATACAAGTGTAAAAAAAAAACACAAAGATGGACTGTGATTCGATCACTCAAACAACTTGCAGAGGTGGTCTGGGACACGTTTCACCACATATCTTTTATAGTGGAAATGCTGATGCATTCCAAGCAAGGATGTTACAGGAAAATATGTCATCAGTGAAGGACGTGGTGGTTGTTTTGGTGAGAGTTTACTGGACTTTCCCTCCCTCCTCCTCCTCCTGTACTGCCAGAGTAGAAATGCAACAAGCTCTCCAAGATGCTTGGATCAAATACCTTAAAAAGCTGTGAGCAAGTGTACCGAGGTTCAGTGCAAGAACAAAATAAGGTTTTTCTCTTTACTGCTGTTTACTAATTTCTTTATACAAATTCAAAAGGGAACCACTCTATCATTTTTGGACCCTATCACAGTAATAAAGCACCCATAAATGTTGGAATTACATTCACTCAGCAGAGACTGAAGGCTTTCTGCAGAGTGTAAATCTGTGAAGTGAATTTTCAGGCACTGTGAAACCACAATGAAAGAAGATTTCATCAGCCTATGAAATGGGAAAGCATTACAGGATTGAATTGTTGACACAATAAAGCCTCTCTCTCTTTATCGGGTCAAGGATAAAGTCTCATGAGCTTATGCTTTGTGGAAGGATATTGAAGCTGAAAGAGCCTTCACTGCAATAACGGACAACTTCACAGTACTTGAGAAATGGAATCAGTCTTGCTCTAAACAGTAGCCCCCACTTTAGCTGCAGACAGTGTTGGATATGAAACTGGGGGAGGGGGTTGATATGTGTTGGCTTATGGTAATCACCTCCAGCTCTTGAAATATAACTGTTAGTTGTACTGTTCTACTTGACACGTCTCTACTGCTGACCCTTGTGTGAGACACCCAGACTCAATTGTGTCAGTAAAGTCTTATTGAGAGCTCCTGCATAAGACCAATTTTATTGTAGTGGTACTGTGATGAAACAGTAATACCCTGTCTTAAGGATGACCAATTCTGCACGCTGCATTCAAATACTTAACCAGCAGGTGGATGTTGGTAATTTTCCACCAGATTTGTTGATTCTGACAAGCAATGAATTTTGGCTCCATGAAAAACATGTTTTTCTGTTGATCTGGCAGCTGGAGAGCAAATAATTTTCCTCTTATACACTTTGTTTTTATTTGTGTTTCATATTTTGACATTTCAGTCAGACACATTTACTAGCGATTAGTTATACCGTTAAATTGGGGAGAAAAATGTGGTGCTTTTCAGGGATATCACTGATCCAAGAAACAAACATTGAGGTGGGAGAACTAAACCCCTTTTAACAAACACATGCATATAGTAAAAAACATATTTTAAGATGTTTTTTCCACATGAAGTCCAGGCAATGTGAGGTCCAGAGCTGCCCTTTAACACAAGTGGTACACAACAGGAGATTGTCTTGTGTCAGATGCATTCTCACTTACTGGAAATACATATAAATATATATAAATAATGCGTTTGATTTAGATGAGGGGTGGTGTCTAGGTAGTGGATCTAGGATGCAGGATGGAAAATTCTTCTCCAGGCGATGACTCTATTCACACATGGGCTTAATGTGACATTGTATGGACCTATATAAATTCAGCTTAAAGTTCTGAATTTGTTTGATGATCTGAATTATTTAAGTATGACAAATATGCAAAAAAAAAATCAGGATTCGGCAAATACTTTTTCACTGCACTGTACATGGTGATGTAATGACATGGTTCTATGGTGGCCAACTTTGAACAATTGCAGCAGCCCAGAACTAGCACCATCGACCACTTTCTAGCAAGTTACTAACAATTAAATATGTTTAACTAGACATTCAGTTCTCTTCTGCCATAATATCCAATGTTGCAGTTCAACATCCAGATGTGTGACTGCAGAGTTATTAAAGTGCTCTGGGCTAGGGTCAGGGAATGACTGTGGGCTGGGTTAATGGACAAAAATGTAACAGTTACTGCAGACACGCAGCATCTGCATTAAAACTGAAACCAAAACATGATCTTTTTCTAACCCTTACTTGCCTAAATCCAACCTCATTTGGGATTTTGGTCTTGAATTCTTGTCTGTGGCTTGTCAGCCCTTAACAGTATACATCCTTGTGAATTGCTTTTTGTTAATAAATGTAGCGCGTTGTTCATTAAAAAAATACGTTTTATCACAACATGATAATTATGTTTGCTACAAAAACATAATCGCAGTTCCAGTTTAGTTGTATAGGAACCTAATTATTTAACAGGGTTGCATACTGATGTATCCCTGCTATTGACCCACTCTCCATAAACATGAGCACAGTTCTCATTAACTTAAATTAAGTGTTTTAGGGTCTGATAAGCCCGAACTCAAACTGGAATCTCATTGTACCTGCAGCAACACAACATGGCCCCCTCTGGCCTTCTAAATTTGTGTCTATATTTTGTGATACTCTGCTACAGTACCAATGGTTCACTGCTCTTTCCAACACTGATAGTGTGGACAGATGTATTTGGACCACACTGCTAACGTCCTCTACCCATGTACAGTTTCTGGTCTAAATAACAGTTTTTTGTCACACTACTCAACAAGACAAATAGTTTCACATAATTTCTGTAATGCTGTGAATGGAAATGAGGCTGCTCTTTACTCCTTCATTTTGCTGTTGACACCGAGCTCACTTTCTCATTGCTTTCACGAAAGGCTCCCTAAAAAACTCCCGCTGCCTCTTCATGGCAATTTAATGAGAGCCTCGAGTGGAAAACTCTAATTTTGTTTGTTGCCTTTGTTGAGAAGATAAAATAGCAATGCTCACTAATAATGCATGTGAATATGACCTGCAGTCAAATGGTTTAGTATTTTGAAACTTTCAGTGTTTCTACATGCTGAGTTTTAGAAATGAATTTATTTAACGTTATCTTAGAGTCTTCTGTAACACGATGATATACAATAAGATTTCCAGCCCAGGTGGTGATTGTTAAAACAGGTTTTGTCTTTTGTTGCAGTGCGCAAATCCATGAAATCCAAGCTCATGTCCTGTTTCCTAAACTGATCTTTCAACTTTTGTAATTCCAGCTTTTTAAAGCTGCACAAATCTATATTTTTTGCATTAACAATGAACTGTGATTTTGACTACTGTATGTAAAATGTAAAAGGTGTCATATGTACAGTACAAACTGAGAATTATTACCCAGCTCAGTTCTAGAGCATTCTTGTCTCTTTTATATCATTGGTTTGGTTTCACATTCCACAAATTCTGCTCTTATCAAATTGTTTCAGGCTACAGAAGCAAGTTTTTTTGTTTGTTCCCAGCAAGCATGGTCTGATAAAAAACATAGTCTTCTGCCCTGAACCAAGCAGCATAATCTTAGCAAGTAGCTGGTGCACAAAGTGGAACATTTAGCAGCAAAAGAGCATATATGTAAGTATCTAATCAGGAACTGGTAGAGGCCAAACCATAGCTAAAAGAAGAGTAAATATTGGGCTTACATTCAGACACAACTCCAAGCTAATGCTGTTCTGCATCAGCTGAATGCACACAACACCTATTATTTGCTAAAAAAGTGACCAGTGACAAATTTATCTGTGTATTATTATTTTGTGCCATTCATCAAATTGCAACCATTTTCTATCCAAAACACTTCACATTTTCCAGTGGTCCATCTTGTTATTGTAGAAATGTTCAAATCAAATCTCTACACTGAATGCAAGAATAGTAAAAAGTTATCAAATAAAAATAAATGTTATAGATATGTTAAGCCAGTCACATGCTTCCAGTAAAATTGTCTTTTAAGAGACCACTGATGGCCAATATGATATGATTGATAAGTGTTAAAATTAATATTGGCCTAACAAACTGTACAGTATATGCAAGTCAATATGTTAGTCTAACCTTAGACAAGGGTACAAGTCCTATTTGTGTGTGTATAGATTTTGTGTGTGGTGTATTTGACTATCTCTTCTCTTGAATCGTATTGTGTCCCAGAGGAGACTCTGGCGTTCCAGCTGTGCCATTTAGCAGGTCAGTAGTGCTGTCAGCAGCTTTGCCCTTAACCTCCCCTTTCTCCTCTGCCTTCTTGCAGTCTCTGTATGTCAGCCAGTGTGTGTCCATCACACTGGCTGAATAAAACCTTTCCAGTTTGAAGTCATTACAGCTGTGATGTTGCTCCACTGGGAGGAATGCAGCTTTGTCTATGCTGAAACAGCAGTCTGTGAGAGAGGGAGCATGCCAAGGTTAACTAGGCTGAAGCGGCCAGTGGTTATGTATGTGGCTTTACATGGGATGCACCCAACCACACATGCGTAAGAAAATTCCTTAGAGCTAACAGAACATAATGTGCATTGCTGCTCCTTTACAGTGCTAATAAGGGTGAAAACTATGTGCCTTTTATACACTAAATGTTCTCTCTATAAATCTTATAGATTTAGATCTTATTAGATGTTGGTGCTGCATCCATTTGCATAGTAATGAGGAAAAATTGATTTTTGTGAAGCTACCATTATCCCTGAATGCTTTTAAACTGATATGTGGAGGCAAATACAGTTTGCATTTGGAAATGTTTGTCGTTTAGTTCAATAATTAGCATAATGAAAGGCGTTGTCAATATTGCTGTCTGTTAATCATGATGATTATGGAAGAATATTTGCTTGTCTAATTCACTGCTGTTTTATAAAAATTAACATAATAATTAACATCAGAAATGAACATAATTAACAAGAAAACATTTATATTTGTTCTACATTATCTGTTCCTGGCATATAAAGCATAATTAACAGTTAAACTTAAAGCACTTGTTTATGATAATTACTGTATGTTTGGGACAATGTGTTCTAATATTGAAGCACAAGAAAGTGACCAGAGCCGCAATCTTTAGCAACCAACAACCAATCATTTGTGACCTGTCTATAGTGCCTGTTTGTATTTGCTATCCAGAAAATAAGTTGAAGCAGCTCTGTGAAGTTTTCATACACTGCCACCGTCAACTGTCCATCAGTGTAATAGAAACTGTATCATGCTGTTGTTCTTATGTACAGTATCAACAAACATAAAAAATTGGCTAGGTACATTATTTGCGGCACCTAGCACACTGTGTCCTTCCATCGTACCAAACCATTGTACAATTAGGTGTAAGCAAGAAGAATTTGCAGATTTCACATTGCACCGCCCTGATGTTAATAACTTAAACATTATACTTAATATAATATTACTAATATTATATAGACTAATATAATACTAATGTGATGAGATATTTAAAAAAGCACAGTCCCAGCCTCAGAATTTCTGCTCCCAGCTGGAAACCAGTCGACTAGCAGCCGAATCCCAGTCTGTTTCTAGTCGGGTTCCAGCCACCACTTCTAATGGGCCACCATTAGATAGCTTTTTGTTCACAAAAACACATTCACAAACAGTGGACAAATAGTAAACAATCACTGTCATTGTCCACAGTAGTGTATGTCCGCTGCAGAGTCAGGTGTCTTTCTTTAGACCACATTATATACAGTGTGTTTCCCAGACTTAAAGAAGTTGCTGGAACTTAACTAAACAAACAAATAATAACAATTTATAATTCATCTTAAGACTAGGTGAAAAGTAGAAACAGCCTGGGCACTTGATTCAAGATGAGTCAGTCACCCATGAATAGCACTGTTTTACTGGTTTTAGTCCACTGTATTCTGTGCCCTTATATATCAGTTTGGCACGGTGGTGTACTGGTTAGCACTGTCTCACAGCAAGAAGGACCCAGGTTCCAATCCATGGGTCAGCCGGGTACCTTTCTATGTATAGTTTGCATGTTCTCCCCGTGTACGTGTGGGTTCTCTCCACATTCTCCAGCTTCCTCCCACCATCCAAAGACATGCATGTTAGGTTAGTTGGTGACTATAAATTGCCCATAGGTGTGAATGTGAGTGTGAATGATTGTCTGTCTCTATATATCAGCCCTGTGATAGACTTAAGCTTGACCTGTCCAGGATGTACCCTGCCTCTCGCCAAATGACAGCTGGGATAGGCTCCAGCACCCCATGACCCTTAAGAGGACAAGCAGTTAGGATAATGGACGGATGGGATTGGGAAGATGGTGATGTTGAATTAGTGTGTATTATGACTGGGATCACACCCATTAGGTAATAGAATGCAAAGTAGACAAATTTTTGCTGCAAATTTCAGACAGTATAACTTTGCATGAAGTAATTCTGAAATACAGAGAAATGCAAACTTATGTGTTTGCTCTTTTCAAACATTTAAAAATCATTTATTAAACTTTATAACCTTGAATTAATATGTGTGGCTGCTGGGGCATGTGGGCCTTCCATTAGTTTTTCCCATTTTATTGATCAACACTTTAATACAAGGGTACATTAATTAACATTTAGTAAATACAGTAACTAAGGCTTTACTTTTGACATTATTTACATTAAAACTTTTTCAACTCGCTGTGCCTGATACAGCAATTAACTTAGACTTGAAAGCTATGTTGGGAAGACTGCGGATCCTAAGGAATGCGGTCTGGAGGAATAACAAAAATAAACAATAACCCAAAAGACGCAGGAAGAGGTGTGCTCGTAAATAAAAGAGAGGCAAGCGAGCCGGTCTGCTAACCAGGTTAAAGGCTAACAACAAACCTGCCCTTCCGACACTCTTTCTGGCAAATGTCCGATCACTGGAAAACAAGATGGACCTACTGCGGCTACGATTATGTAACTACAGAGAGATGGAGAACTGCTGTGTATACTTTTTGATGAAGACGTGGCTAAATAACAACGGTCTAGACTCAGCCTATCACTTAAAGGGGCTACTGCTTTTCCGAGCAGACCGAAATCACCTGTCGGGGAAAACTTGGGGAGGAGGTCTCAGTATTTACGTTAACAAGCGCTGGTGCACAAACTGTAGTCCGGTGAGCAGCCATTCTTCTGAGTCGGTGGAATATTTGAAATGCCACCCATTTTACCTGCCCCGGGTATTCACAGTTGTCTACATAGTAGCTGTTTACATCCCCCCGAGCGCTGACGTCAGCATAGCTCTCAGGGAGCTACATGATCACATCTCTGAGCTCCAGACGAAGCACCCAGAGGCTTTTACCGTAATAGTAGAGGACTTTAACCAGGCTAAACTGACGGATATTTTGCCACGCTTTTACCAGCATGTTTCCATAGCGACCAGAGGCAACAACACGGAGGACCACGTCAATACCAACAGACGAGAGGCATACACGGCTGTTTCGCGCCCCCACCTTGGCTTCATTGACCACACCTCCCTTCTGCTGGTTCCCACTCATCATCCTGTGTTGAAGGACCGAAAACCCACACGGAAAACCATCACTGTGTGGTCGAGTGATTTCTATGCTACAGGACTGTTTTAAGTGCACTGACTGTCAGGGATTCAAGGGAGCAGCTACCCATGAGGGCAGGGTGGACCTGGAGGTCTGTGCTTCCTCAGTTTGCAGATACATCAGCAAATGTATTGATGATGTCACAGTCACAAAGGTGATAACCATCTGTCCTAACCAGAAACCCTGGTTAAATGGGGAGGTGAGGTTTCTTTTAAGGGTAAGAGACTCAGCCTTTAAATCCAGAAGTCCGGAGAGAGTTGCACTAAGAGCAGCTAGGAGGGAACTGGATGTAGCCATTAAAAAGGCAAAGGCAGGCTATGCCCAAAGAATACAGGGTCATCTTACCACCAATGACCCCCGAAGCATGTGGAAAGGTCAGCATCTGCTGTCATCCACTTTCCTCTCAGTCACCTTGAGGCAAGGGATACATATGTCAGGCTGCTCTTTCTGGACTTTAGTTCTGCATTTAACACTATCATCCTGCAGACACTAGCCAATAAAATGCTGCTGTTGGGAGCCATCAGTATGCAACTGGGTGTTGGATTTCATGAAAGGCAGGACACAGACTGTGAAGATCCATAGTGTCTTGCCCTCCACTTTCACACTTAACACTGGCTCTCCACAAGGATGTGTATTAGGCAATTACTGTACACACTACTCACACATGATTGCACAGCAAAGTACCCGGGCAATCATATTGTGAAGTTTGCAGATGACACAGCTGTCGTTGGTCTGATTCAAAACAATGATGAGTCTATGTACAGGAAAGAAGTGGAAGAACTTGTTGGCTGGTGCAACGCAAACAATCTGTACATCAGTGTGGACAAGATGAAAGAGATGGTGATGGACTTTAGGAGAAGAACACATACACCCCATCCCCTCCTCATTAGAGGAGAAGCTGTGGAGCTGGTGACCACAATCAAATACCTGGGCCTGTATATGTCCAACTGCCTCTGATGTAGCTGTGCTGACTTCTTTTTATCGTTGTGCGTTGTCTTGACATCCTCTACAACTGTCTGGTACGGCAGCTGCTCTGTGGCCGACAAGAAGGCGCTGCAAAGGGTAGTAAATTCTGCTCAAAAAATTACTAGAAGCAACCTCCCTTCTTTAGAGGACATCTACATCAACAGGTGCAGAACAAGAGCATCGAACATTGTGATGGACCCCACCCGCCCAGCCCATGAACTGTTCACCCTCCTCCCCTTGGGTAGAAGACTGCGCAACCTCAAAGCCTAAACATCAAGACTGAGGTGCAGCTTCTTCCCTGAGGCTGTGAAGTTCATGAACTCTGTGCCATAAGCTGTCCTCTGCACTCTCACTTTCTGTGATTTTATGTTTTTGATGACTTTTATTAGTGTTTTCTTGATAAATTAGTATTTACTATTGTCTCTAATTTATTCTGATGCCGGCCTGGGAACAAATTTCGTTGCCATGTTTTTAACACGTTGAATGACAATAAATCAATCTTGAACCTTGAACCTTGAAATGTTCTTTAAGTAACATTTTTAAAATGTAAACAGCATTAATAGGTGGTTAATTAGGATTAAGTAATGCTTATACAGTATAACATGAACTTGAGTAAGACTATAAACTATGTCTACTGCACTTAAAAAAAGGAACAATCAAACCTCCAACATCTTTATCAACCATTTACTAGTATTATGTGAACCCTTACTGAATATGCTTGCCTATTACTGTATTAAGTAATGTTAATAGCATTTTTGTTGCAATTAGTAAATGATTATTATTATATACTATTAATGCTTATTGCTGCATTCATTAATAATAATAATAATGTACCCTTATGGCTTTATTTGGCAGCTTATAAGAGACGGAGACCTCTAGTAGATCTGTATTTGTTGCCTCAAAGAGAGTTTTGACACTAGCTATCATGTTGCAACAGTGCATGAGACAAAATGGTGCAGCTCTGTGTGCATGCTTGAAAGAGAAAGAAACAGAATTAGTAACTTAGGCTTTGCCACATACTGTTTTGTTCAGTGTTCCTGTTTGTTAGCCAGTCCTTCAGGAATTGCACAGCCACACAGGCCCACATTCCTGCTCATGCTTATATGTTACAAGGCCCGTGTTTGTTTTCCCATTCCTTGATCTGCTCCTGGGGGATAAGTGGATATAGGCCATGAATGCACCGTGAAGTGGTTCACTGAGCCTATCAGCACAAAGCCTATGGTGGTAACGCACGGTGCAGCGATGTGGCCCGTCTAACACAAAACATTGCCTGTAATGCAAATCCCAGCACTTAGCACTCAATGGCGTGATAAACTGCAATAATTAATCATGAGATAGTCTCCTTTTTTTTTTAGACAGGCCTCATTACATAGTATGAACTGTGCAGTGGACACCATCAATAATTAAATCTTTGTATTTACTACTCAAGCTTATATATACGGTATATCTTTTCTCTAGACTCATTTGATGTGTTTGTGATGAGCGCAAGGGGCTGGAGCGAATGATATATGGAGGGGTGCTCCTGCAAAGCTGATTTCCAAAGGCCTCAGAGTGAACCACTAAAGGTTAATTGGATTCTGTCAAACTGATATTGTTGGACGATGTTTAGTTCTCTCAGATTACCACTTGCCTCTATGTCACTGTTTAATTTTCTACTTTGGAGAAAATAATAATGATCTTGTCATAATCAGCACACACAACTTTATGAACCTGTCAGGACCTTCTAAGACTGTTTGTACAGGAACAAGAGTTGGTTGTTCCTTGGTTTTTCTTGCAATAATCAACAAAAAGCTTAGGATATCACAAGATAGACAATTATCTCACTGTCTTTGTTGAGTAACACCATAAGTAAGCATGCTCACGTTATACAAGCCTATCTAGCAAATAGAGAAAGATTTGGATTTCCGCATTACATAAAGGAAAACCGCTTAAACCTGCTTTTGGAGAGGTAGAGTACATGGCAGAGACTGTGTTACATAACCAGTGAAAGCATGTGCTACTCATCCATCAGGAGGAAGTAAAGAGGTGGGAGTGCTTTGTCCCTAGGATTTGTGTCAACACAACAAAGTTTTTTACACTCGCTAGCTTAGCACTGTTTGTTGGAGTGAGCCTCAGACGGTCTGTGTTTGTATTTTATCTCTTCCTCGTCTGGAAGCCTCTTTCACTTTGCACTGAGCCCTGATAGATGGAGTTGGCGTGTACAGTATTGACTCTTTACTAATATCATTACCCTGTAATCTCATCCCCACACCACCACCATGCTTTTATCCCCTCTTCCACAGGAAACCAAGTGCACACAATTGTTTTTGTGCGCAGTCAGTGTGGCTGCATTGATACATGATCTTGAAAGTGAATAACTCACTGACACAATCTGTGTCCACTGAGCCTGCGCTGTGACACGCTGCATGTAATTTTCAGCCTGTGTTGACTGTTGCTGCACTAAACTGAGAACCCTACACTAACACATAGATTTCCAGAGCAGTCATATTCCCCTGGCATCACACTGGCTAAGTGGCTGAGTGTGGCAATAGTTGTTGGCAACTCCACTGTCATGAAAGAACAACAATATTTAACAATGTTCTGTAAGTATATCTTGACATGAAACGAGTATTATTAGCAAAAAAAATTGATTATGGAAATGAAATCAGGCTTTTATTTTGAAACAAATGTCCCATTTTTGTAAATTTGATATTACTTACATGATGAACTGATTAGAATATGATCCTGGGCAGATATATATGCAAACTGCATCTTGAGCGGTTGACAGAGGTATATGACCGTAAGTTAACTAAGCCACTAAAACACTAGATTTAAGCTTGTGGTTAAGTTGAGAACTCATATTAACTGTAGTAGCACAGCAGACAGTTTGTCTATACTGACTATAACTTTCTGTGTGCTGTCTCCCAGTATAAGCAATCCTTATTAAGCTCAATTAGTTCTTGAAACCACTTTTCCTGCCTTCTGACAGTTTGGAAGTTTAGGGAGCCAAGTGTGTTTAGAGATTGCCATTATGTAAGCAGAGAACCTGCACTCCAGTGATAACAGGAAGCTTATATAGCAGGCAGGGGGAAATCTCTATGCAAGACTTAACCTCCATGGAAGAGAGATTATTACTGGTAGCTCCAGGTCACAAAAGAGCACAACCCATTTGTCCTTAGGGGAACCTTTATCCATATGGCACATTCTTGTTAGAGTTGCATTTTACACAGGGTTGTCTCACTTCCAGCTACGTCACATTGCACTGAGAAGTTTTTGATTGGCATTTCACAAATTGTTCATTTTTTAATTGCTCAGTGTGACATAAAATTAAATAATTATGTCAGTAATATACTACTAAATATACAGTATATATTGTGAAATTTGAGAAGGTTCCTCATACTCCTCAATGTTGGAGATTATCATGCTAGCCATACAGTGTCTCTTAATGGTCCCTGATTACTGCAGTGATGTAAAAGTGGCTGTAATTTGAATGTGCTGTAATTTGAATGAGCAGTTAATTAAAGTTTGGCTGTTGTGGTTAACGCAACCCAAGTACATTTCAGGAGATTCATGATGTCTCAACTCATTCCATTCTTAAAGAACCACAATCCTCTAAACTATATACTCTGATGGTCAACATGTGACTTCTGACGCATTCCTAAAATCCATAACAAACCATGAATATAGGAAGAGAATTGGTTAGTTAGTTTTTTGTTTGGTGAAACACTTTGGCCTCTCTCAGAGATGCAGGGCTAAACACAAAATTATCTTTTAAGTGTATTGTTCCTGGTTCCTGACTAGCTTCCACTAAATATCTAAAATTACAAAAGTAAAATACACAATGAAATTAGCCACACAAAATTAGTCATGATGTGACAGTTTGCCCAAGTATAAGTGTGGTGATTTCTAAAAGTCCAGATATCTCAAAATATCCAAACCAGTAATAAGAAATAGAAATAAGTATATGTGTGTAGCCTGATATACAGTAGACTACACTATCGTTACCACTAACCCTGCTTATTTAACGTAACTCACTTAGATTCTTTCAGCATTTCAGCCATTCTCCAGCTGTGTTTTGGAGTTGAAAAGCGTTTGTCAGTCCACCACAATGTTGCAACAAGGTGCAAAACACTTTACCTCCCTTCTGCACAGAACATCAAGGAGTTCTCAAATTTAGGAGGCTCCTGCACTTGCATATCATTTACAATATCTGAGAAATCTGATGCTCCCTCTCTTCTTGTTGTAAGTGGCTCTATCATTTGGCTTTTTGTACGGGTGGTATTTTGAAAAACACCACGTAACCTTAGCTGCGCTCCTCAGCAGCTCTGGTGCACCATACGTGTGAGGCATTCATGGACAGTACAGTGTGGGTGGGTGAAATTTGTGGAAACCTAGAGGTGATGGGACAAAATTGCACAGTCATGCACAATTCACAGGCATTGGTTGAATTTATGTTAATTGTTGCAATTGCAATATCTCAGTTCCCTGGAGGGGCTGAATAATGTAAAAAAACTAATAAAAGTGAGTTGATATTTCATATATTAATGTACAAACTCAAAGGCGCTTTGGTTACATTAATATTACAGTGTATATGTTGAGAACTAGAAATGTTTAAGCTGTATCTAACAAAGCATTATGTGGATTTACTTGATTTCTGGGTGCAGATGCAAAAGTTTTCCAAACCCTTTTTTCTTTTTCTCATTCTTTGCAATGTTGTTTTGAGAAATATTATTTTTGAGCTGACTGACACTTATCTCAGAGTTTGGCACAAAATGGTGAACTACAACTCACCTTTGCTTGCAAACACTGAACCTTTAGTCAATGCTCCTTTTATTCTCAGTTATGATCTCCTCACCTCTTATCAATTAACCTGTTAACTCTGGACTCATCCTATTCAATTCAATTCAACTTGAATGGCCAACTCATCTCAAGGCACTTTACAGTGTAAGTTTTAAGACCTTACACAGAATATATAAATATACAGAATATTTGTAGAAAACCCAACAATCCCACTTGAGCAAGCACTAGGCAACAGTGGAGAGGAAACTCCCTTTAATGGAAGAAACCTCCAGCAGAACCAGGCTCAGGGTGGGCGGTCGATCTGCTTCGACCAGTTGGGGTGAGTGGAAAGAACTCCAGAACTCAACGACTGTGTTGCAGCATCAAATTCTAAGTTCGCTTATATTTGCTTAATATAATGAAATTGTTGGTTGATGAAAACACTGAAAATTCTTCTTTGCACTTTTGTCAGATAAATACAGGTTCAAGTGAATTATGAATTATGAAATCTTATGATGATATGAAATTTTATTGTGTTCTTTAGTAAAAGTGCCAACTTTGCTGGAAAAGTTGGGGTTTGTAAAATAGTACTGTCATGATTCTGCCTGGTTTAGTTTGGTTTCCTGGTGTGTTATAATTTTGGGGTTTTCTCCTGTCTTGTGTTCCCTCTGTTTCACACTCACCTGGTCACGCCCTCGTTCATTCATGTTTTCTGTTCACTCGTCTGGTCACGCCTCATCTGTTCTCAGCTGTTTTGCTCTTACCCGATCATGTTCCACTCCCGATGTATTCACTTACCTGATTTACTCCACTCCTTTATATCCCCTGCTTAGTCACCCATTCACTGCCGGATTATCTGTCTGCATTGCCGATTGTCGCCTCTGTCCGATCACCTGCACTCCGACCCTGCATCACATCACCTGTTGGTCCTGCTTCTCTGTTGTTGCAACCGGCTGAGCACTTCCGTCGTCTCCTCGCTATGGTCTGTTGCACTCTCGTCCTGCCTCGGCCACCCTGCCCTGTGTCTGCTCCATGTTCCTGCCGATTCAGCCCGAATATCCTGCCCGTCACCCTCGCCCAGACTCCGCTCCCTTCATTAGTTCACTTCCGTGAGTTTGTCAGTCTGTTTTCTTAGTCTTGTCCTCGCAGTTCTGCTCTAGTCACGTTCCCGCTTTAGATCCCTGTCCATCCTGTCGTTCTACTCCTACCTGTTGTAGTCCCCTATCCAACTTACCTTTTTCTCCTGCTTCGGTCCCCTTCTCCATGTGTTCCGGTTTTCGTCCTGGTCTGTAGTTTAGGTCCTTATGTTGTATCTCTTCCTGTTGTTATTATTAAGGTCCTTTTCTTGTATCGTTATGCCTCAGTTTGGAGTGATTTTCAGTTGACAATTATTAGTTTTTTCACATTCTTATTTCTGCTTTCCTTATGAAGTGGTTTTGTGTTTTCACTGTTTCTGTTGAATGTTGTTATTGGGATTCCTTCTTTATTAAATAATCCTTAGTTATTTGTCGTGTGTGTGAGTGTTCTCTGGGTCCGCCTTAAACCATGACAAGTACACTAAATAGCTGCCTGGAAGTTGAGTCATGGCAACTGGACGTCTTTCTTGTAAGGTTTAAACATTTCGCTATTCATCCAAATAGCTTCGGCGGTCTGAGGGAAGTTGGTTAGTGACCACAAATGTATCCTCCAGGTTGGTTTCACTTCACATCTGCATTGAATAGGCAGTCACACCCCTGGCAACTCCTTCTACCCCCATTAAGTGTGTCGTTAAGTGTGGCCAACCTGGTGGAGGTGTGAATTGGGCCTGATTTTCCTGGGGAAAATAAACGCAAATAAACAACCCCTCACTCAACAGAGGTGGAGGCCTTAGACATAACCTTTCTTCAATCTACCATGCTGCCCTTTCATCCATCCCCAGGAAAATCAGGCTCAATTCACACCTCCACCAGGTTGGCCACACTTAACGACCAACTTATTAATGGGGTTAGGAGGAGTTGCCAGGGATGTGACTGTTACATCTACCCACACCCCTCCCCTGCCTTTGTTTCACTTAACGAGCCTTCTCAAGGCAGGTGTGAAGTGAAACCAACCTGGAGGATAAATTTGTGGTCACTAACCAACTTCTCTCAGACCAACGAAGCTATTTGGATGAATAGCGAAACGTTTCATCCTTACAAGAAAGAAGTCCAGTTGCCATGACTCAACTTCCAGACAACTTCACTTGGATGACTGAAAATCTTCACAGACATACACTAGATAGCTGTATTCTTTTACTGTAATGCCCAAACTTTAAAAATTTCCACCATTTTTCTCTTTCTATAAAAGAGATGGGGATATAAAATAAATCCCCATAACCCTGCATTTAACCCTATTTTTAGAAGTCATAAAATAACTACAGCCTCTTGGAGGGGGTTGGATAAATTGTCAGTGCCTGTTGGTGAGAACCTCTGATCACATTAAACCTCATTATCATCCGTTTGAGTCTAAACCATTGTTGTTATTCCTCACAAATTGTCCGGTCTTGGTCTTATCTCAGGCTAATCTAAGCAATCTCTTTAATTCTCCTTTTTTATCAGCCTTTACCAACACTCTTGAAGTTAATGCCTCTTTGGATGTCCACCTTAAAGGTTTATGATTTCATCAAGATCGACCTAAATGCTCCTTAATTCCCAGGTGACAAGTAAAGCAAAGACAGAGCATCTGAACATCACTTCTGCACTGTTGCTTGCAGAGCTCTTCGTGCTTGTACACACAAGAAATGTTGTTACTGCAGTTAGAGCAGAAGGAGTTTGGAAACAAAAGTATCAATTCAGAAACAATACATTTCCATGGACCATCTTTTTCCAAGAAACAACACAGAAGATTTCACTTTGAAAATAGAAAACAAGGTCATTCTTCCTGGGAGTATGTTTGCTGAAGTTGAGGCATGTTGTGAATGTACAGTAGGACTGGTTCAGTTCTGTCAGCACACTGTGCAGGTCCACAGCAGATAGCAGACCAAAGTCATCCAGAGGCAACACATTATCTAGTGTCCCAGTCAGCATCAGTGCTCACTGGGGGATGGTTCAATGACGAGGCACCAAGACGAGATGTATAGGTGGTTTATTTATGGGCAGTCTTTCATTGACCCTGACAGCCATGGTCCTGCTCCTACGTCCCATTTGCTCTGGCTGACTCTGTTTTGAAGTTGTGGTTTCTGTGGACCTGCTGTGATAATATAAGCTAAACTTAACAGCAGCAATTTTGCAGAGGCAAAAACAGATATAGTGTGATGGTGGTGTTGTGCTGTAAAAGCTCTAAGCGAGGAAGGATGGAGTGGATAATAGGTTAAAGATACTTGAGTCCATAACCAGCATCATTCCCTACCTAAACATTGCAGTTCTAGTTGACAACCTTTTTCACTTTCCCAACTTTTTTGCATTTACAAACCTGGAGTCCAGTTAATGAAAGGTTGCTTCTACAAACATGGAGTCCAATCAATGAAACAAGATTGGTGGACATGGAAACATTACCATATTTCTGTGTGTTAATGTTTCAAGCACATTGTGTTTGTCTGATCACAATTAATGACCAATTCATGCAGAAATCCAGGTCATTCCAAAGGGTTTACATACTTTTTCTTGCCACTGTAAATCCCATCATCACTTTGTTTCTACTTTACAGACTTCAGTGTTATCTTAGTTAATTATGTGCTAAAATAGCTGCACAGTTCTGCTTTACTGTAGTTGACACCATGTATCGTTGGCAGTTACTGGAACTTCAGATATTTTTACTGGGAAGGTCATCAAGGCTAACACGTTAGAAAGCAGAAAGTAATTCTAATCTGCTTCCTCTTGTCTTGTTCTTCCTTCCTCTTCATATCTGTTCTCCACTGCCTCTGTTGTCATCTAGTGTTACACTCAGCCTGATGCATTCTGATCATGTCACCTCTTCTGCCTCCCTCTCCTCCTCTTCTTCCTCCTCCTCTTCCCCACCTGACACTGAGCTGTGTGTGCTGATTCAGCCCATTGTGATATTGCATATATGAAAGTTCCCAACTCTGATTTGAAGGCATTAAAATGCTGCGGGCAGTGGACAGAAGTAATCTCTCTTTCTGCCAGATGCAACCTTCAGCTCAGCGGGAGTTAGCATGCTGACCGACCTCCTGACTAAGATACAGTACATCATGCTGCTAAAGAAACACATCATCTTGCATGCATTGGTTGTTGTCTGATTTTGAATAAAAGTACAGTACTGTATTTCTAGAACTTCATGAAATGTAAATTATGAATCACTTCAATGTGCCTCTCTCTTTTTATGTTGCAGGCGACACGCCTCATTGCCTGTAGAAGTCTCAGAGATCCCTCTAAACCTAATTGCCCCTCCATGTAGAAGTTACCCCTGTCGCAAATGGAAGTCTGCATCTTTTGGGTAAATCAAAGGGTTTTTATTATTGAAGTCACCTTTTCTTCATCGGACCACAGCTTTCTAACAGTATGTCTCATAACCATTTCTGTTCTGAAGCTAGCTTACAGCATCACCCTGGTACAACATCTGATATATGATCTTGCCATTCCCCATGCTGCTGTTGAGTGTTTCTTTGTTTGCCAGTCTTTTCCTTTTCTCACGAAGACTTCCACTGCCTACTGTGCACAGCCTAGTAGGTGGCCTCCTCATCCATCCAAATGCACTCAGATAGAAACTGAACAACGCCCATTACAACCACAGATGTGAAATAGATGTGCAGTAGGGGACTACTTTCGAGAGTAGAGCAGGCAGAACAGACCCCTGTGATTTGATGTCTTCCTTCCCTATCCCTCTATTATTCAGGATTACTTGGTGAGCGGTGAAATAGTTGAAGGATGTCTTAGAAAATGAGTCGCAAGCTTTGCTGCACTGCTGCAGCTTTGTAGATTGTGAGCAATGTTTGCATAAAGCATCTTGCAGCACATACAGTACAGTAATTCCCTGTCTGGTTGTCCATGCAGTCCTCCTCTCTCTGGATGCTTTTCCTTAGAGTTCATTATAGCTGCTCAGCTAGGCCCTGAGATGTCCTCTGCAAATGAGGAGAGATGGGGAGAGATGAAAACCCTGAGAGCGTTGAGAAGTGGGACATAGGCTTCAAAAGCTTCATGGCAATTTCAAAGGGTTTTTATTCTTGACGCCGCGCTTGCTGTATCTATCGAGTATCCCACATTGAGCTTGAGAGTGATTCTAAAGGCAGGTTTGTGTGAGGAGGGAAGAAATATGAAAACCTTACCCTAGGCTTTTGCCTGTGGAATGAGGAGATAGTGAAATTCCTAATGACTTGTGTTTACTCACCATGTTTATAGATTCTAATTAGCCATGGACATGATGAGAGTACAAAGAATGAGTGTTAAACAACATATTAGGCAGTATTTGCCAAAGAACGTGAAGAACAAGTATACATCCATTACAGTTGTCCAGGGAGTTGTGTTCTGAATGGCGTTTGGGTCAAGCTGGAACTCTAGGATGTAGGTGTGTAGATTGGGTAATGAATGCAATTATGTTAAAACCCTCAGAGGCACAGAGGAAGTGACACACTACTACAGGTAACATCACACACTGTGAAGCAATATTCTGCTGTACAGTGAAGTGCCTTTAGAAACAGATTATTGTGCTTTTAGATTTGGCAGATGTAAGATTAAAGGTTTCAGCGGTGGGAAGTGTTACCAGCAAGAGATAAGATAGCTCTCTTCTTCTGGACTTTTCTGGTCTTCTATGTGTAGGATTACTGTGATCCTGCTCTTCACTAAACATTATTACATTGCTCAGTTCAGTTTTATTAAAGGATTAATATTCATACCCAAACTGTGAACTCAGAAGAAGTATTGCTTTAGTTTTGTCATGGCACACCAATAGTGAAGGTACTAAAACTTGAACTTACATCAAAGCTGCACTAATTGATTTTTTTGACCACTTGGTGGTCAAAAAATACTGATCTAGTCTAATAGCTTTCATATCGAGTGATGTTTCTGGGGCAGCAAGTATCTCAGTGGGTAGTGCAGTCATCTACGAACCCTAGGGTAAGTGGTTTGATTCTCAGTCTCTCTTGGCTATATGTGTCAACAACAAGTGTCCTTGGACAAGACACCGAAATCCAGTAGTGGCATCCACATGTACTGTCTGGCAGCCGTCCAGAAACCCCCAAGGGGACCAATAAAGTATGTCCTTATTATTATTATTATTATTATTATGTTTCTGAATTCTGTATGGTTCAGTATTTGCTTGCATTTTGCACTGTTCTGGGTCTCCCACCTCTTTGGCTGCTAAAGACTCCATTAAATGTACTTGCTAGTGACTAACTTTATATGTCTGATGGTTGGGTGCTGGACAGGTAGAACTGTCATTGAAGACAGCTTAAAACAAGCACAATAAGAGTCGTGAGACTGAATCATAACAGTATAGTTGAGGGCCATAAAATCTAAACAGCTGAAAAAGAGTTGGTGATCATTCTCAGTGGGTTGTCACTAGAAGCATCCATCTTTTCATTGTTAATATAAAAATATGGATTTATGCTGCTTGAATGTCTTTGATTGCTCTTGATTAGCTTGTGTTGAGTACTTTAAAAGACATTAAATTGATCTAGTGTTAAAAGCAAAGTATGTGTTTCTGAATGCCCTAAAAGGCTTGATGAAAGTGAAGTGTTAAGCTAAAGTTAAAAAGACAAAATAAGATATTAACTCATTCAGATTGGTTTCTAAGTCATCCAGTAGAGATGAAAGCTTGGAAACGTATTTTTCTTACATTGCCATTCTCTTACCTGTAAGCAATTACAATGATGTATCACTATTTGAACCAGGTTTTACCATTCAGTCCACACATGGACATATTGTAAGGGGTCTCAGGATACAAACATTTAAATGTAGTCATTTTGCAACTTTGTGGTTAAGTGTCTTCAGCTGAGCATACACAACTCATCGTTAAAATGTGTTAACTCACACAACACGTTTTGATCGTCCCTCCCGCTCAACCAGAACCTTCAACTTCTTTCCTCACATTGTACAAGTCAGTCAATCAGCTGCGATCAGGGGCTCACATCAGCTTGCAGCCTCCAGTTGGTTCTGTGCAATGTCAAAGCCAGTAAAGTTTATTCAGAAAACATGGCTGTGTTCACAGCGTTGACAAAAAGAGAGAAATATGGCTTTACTTTTTGTGATTCTGCTAAGGGGGAAAAAGAAGACGAAGTGGAAAGAGAATAATACACATACAGCATACACTACTATACTATACTAATAATGTTAAAACTTGCTCATTCTCATTTTTAACATATATTTTGACAGCATTCATGTGGTAAATTGGACTGTGGAACTGCTACACTGCAAGACAGCCAACTAAAATTTCTGACATGCCATCTGATTGCCAGGACCCTGCTGTGTGTCAAACGACAACTAATTGGACCATAAATCGGCCTGATTCTAAAATCTGTCAGCCATGACTGAATCTGGTCTGAAATTGGACTGAATCCCTACAGAGTCTGCCCAGCATTATTCTAGCTGCTTTTTGTTGTTTTGTTTCTGGGATATTTTCCAGGTGAAGCCCAGAGGCCCCTTAACCCCTTGGGCCTGTGCCTGGTAGACCCATTCAATAATCCATCCATGAATATACTGTAAGATGTCTGATCAAGTGCAGAACAATTCACTGGTCTGGTTACTAAATTGAACTGTGCCATGTTACTTACAAAACACAGTCAGTAGTAGAGTTCTTCACTACTCTAATGTATTTGAATGTGTCTGTGTTGATGAATTTTCATTTGGCTACTGAGTTGGCCTGCTGCTGAGAGTGTGTACTCAACTGTTGTTTCCAAGGTCAAGATAGAACTTAGATGTTAAACTGTAAATATAATTTGGTCATACGGAGAAACATTATGCTGTAGACAGCTGTATTTCTCTCACAGCATCTATCTCTATCTGAAATATGTTCATTTGAATTTTGTTGTGTAAAGTGTCTGGAATGGTCAGCTGCAGGTGCTTGTGGGTATGCTGTTGTAATGCAAGACTTGTGACTAATGTACAGGTGGGCTTCTCCTGCATAATGTTTGTCATAGTGGTTCTTCAGATAAACCAGCCTCTGTCTCAGCAAATTGCCTGGCTTGGAAATCACAGCTTGGAGAAAAGAGAATATGCTCTCCATTATTGTCAGATTTTTTTTATTTTACATTCTTTTAAAATAATTTTTAATGAAAGTGAGGGTATGTGCAGGCTTTCTAAGCCTTCAGCTTATGATGTTAATATTGTTGTCTTTGGCCTTTGTATTTGTATTTTGTATTTGTATTTGTTGATATGGTTTCTGCCCAGTGGTGTGAGGTCCAGATTACTTCCAGGTAGTGATCTTTGTAAATAGCTTTTGTGTAAACCTCAAATTTAAGTTTATGTGCTTCCTTTCTACTACCTGCACACTCCAGAAATAACAGCTTCTTTGTTATCAAAACGGATGTGACTGTCACCCTCTCAAGAGTTTCCTCCATGTACTTGTGAACCTGTGGCACTGTCATGTTTCTCTTTGTATTTGAAATATGTAACCTTTAAGCATTGATCCAACAAAGAGCACACTTGGTGTGGGTTAAATTTAATTCTGTTCTGTCCTGATGAGAGCTCTGACACTGTGACAGCGATAGGACTAAAGCTTGTAATGTTAAAGTAGGCTAACATTAGCTGACATACAATGATCTGATGAAAAGCGTGATAGCCCAGCTGTTTTGACATTGATAACAAAAAGGCCAGTGGAGTTACAGCTAAGTTTCCACATTTCCATACATGTAATAGAAATAAATTACACTACGTCCTATGAAAAAGATAAAACTGTCAAGTAGGTAGCATTAGCTGGCACTAACCAGAACCTAACTTTGTTTGGTGGCATAGTAAAACTATTCCAATATACACCGATCAGTGTACGTATCGTATCCAGTGGTTATATGTCTAACTTGTTTGTAATAGTTCCCAACTTTTGACTTTTGGTTATTTTCCTCAGTTTTAAGATTTAACTCTCTGGACTGAGAAATATTGTAATGAATACTTCAGCTTCAGCTACTTTAACTACTGAAAATGTTGTATTTGTTGAGAAATTGTATTTGTTGACTTTATGTAAAATTCTAAGGCAACCCTTTTGACTCATATTTTTAAGTTGAATAAAGTTCTATTTTACAGTGTAGAGGCAATGGTCCACTGTAGATACAGTAGTTGTCTATTGCATCTCAGATATTTTTCATAATATTGTATAATATGAGTGTTGGGTACCTCTTCCAATTACTGTGCCACTTAATATTCGTTTTGTAAAACCTTCAGGCTATATGCCGTGTGGAGTAAGTCATTTGAATGACTTACAACCAGAAGTCTTGAAAGTCAAGGTGAAAAAAGTTCTTCGTTTTTAGTTTTGTACTTTATCAGGATAAAATACGAATAAATCAGCATGTTTTTGCCACCTTGTCTTTCAAAGCTTTTTTATGCTTCTTTCCCAGACAAAAAGCCTCCTGTCAGTCGGAAGTTGCTTAAGTCAGTCCATGGTCCGCCTGATGCAAGGAAATATTAATTTGCCCGTGGCTCACGTTGGTATAATTTTATGCTGGGATGCATAGTGAGTGGCTGGTTTTCTCAACCCACGATACCCTTGACAAATGGTTGCGCTGCTTTGCCTCAGAAGAGGGAGGAGAGTGGCAGCGTGTATGTGTGTGATCAGCATGCAGGCCGTGTCTGGGCAAAGTTAGCCTCACACCACTCAGTCGACTGTGCCTTCATTTCATCCAGACACACTTTGATGTCTACTGGCTCACTCATGTCCCCTCCCAAATCAGGGCCCTACATCATTACACTTGTCAGTGGCTTATGTTTCCATTCTGTACTTTCTCTATCTCTGTGGCACCAACAGTTGTCATCCATGTATTTAAAAAAAAAAAGAAACTTGTCATTACTGGCCTGCTCTGAGACAGCATTGAAGTCATTCATTATAACAGTGTGACTTGGGATTTAGTCGTCTCTGCACCCACAGCATCTGATAATGAAGCCACTGTCTGCTTTCTGTCTTGGAAGCAGCTATTGTTTTGTTTGTAATTAAAATTATGTTCAATTTTCTGCATGAGCTGAAAAAAAAAAAGTTGCGGATCGTTCCTTGCATCTGTGTGATTGTTTGGGATTGTGACGCAGCATTCAGCACATTCAGCTGGATGGGATTTTTAAATAACCACAATGCCTGTCATTGGAGCTGGGGGAATATTTATAGATTTCCATGAATACTCTGCCCCAGTTACATTCAACTGAACACAAGCAGACATCTGCAAAAAAACATTCTTTCACCCAAGTGGGTGGGTGGTCTTCACTGAACACATCTTTAACACTGTTTAATTCTAATTACCTCATGTGTATTTGTTGCCCATTCTGATTTTCCTGATTCTCCATCAATAGTCACTGGATTTGAGTTTTAACATTGGTTGTCTAATCAGAACTGTGGGAGAATGACAATTAAACAGCTTGAAAGGGGCAGTTCAATAATGTTACATCTCAATTACAATTTTTAAAAATAAAACCTACATCTTAAAAATTTGATTTCTATACAACCAAGCTGCAGATGCAAATACTCCCAGAGAATGCATAACAACATGTTTGCGTTTATGGACTCATTGTAATTTCATAATGACAACTTGAAGAGTGGTGCAGAGTGTGTTGGAGTGGGATGTGACCATCATGTGCTTTGTACACCCGCCATCCACCCGAGCCCCTTTCTTCCGACAACATTTTCATTTGTGAATATGGTGCTTCATTCATTCAAAAAATGTAACTTACAATCAATCATTGACTATGTTCCCTACAAAAACATAATGACAGTTACAGTTTAGTTGCACTGTAACATCTTTTATAGGAGACAGTTGACAGTGCAGATTTACCTCTGTGGAGTTGTTTAGTTGCTAACACAACGTGGTGGACTGTTGTCCCAAATGTCCTTTATGCATGTAGTCTTGGTCAGCCAAACGGTCAGTTAAAACTGAAAAAGCATTTCAGATCAAGAACAAGATAGCAAGCAAGTCCAGTGACCAGAATGATTGAATATATCCATAAAAATATGAAAGTTTAATGTGAAATAGCCTTTTGCAATCCTACACACCCTGCACCACTCTTCAGGAAGTCAGGAAGTGTTATCAATTTACAATGAATGAGAATGCTATAAAGCTAAATTAACTAATGAATTAACTACTTTAACTAGTGAAGTAGAAATCCTTTGCCATTTTCTGATTGGTTAGAATGGGGCACCTAAAAAACCATTAAAAGCAAATATCTCTGTGCCTCTGCCAGGCTGTTCTGAGGGCCCATGAGCCACAGGATATTTCGACAGCACCTCTCCACATTGTTAAATATGATGAAGGATATTTCACATTTGACCATTGCAGGTGCAATACTAAACTGCTTGAGTGCTCCTTTATTTGGTAATTGCATATGACACAGTTATTACCGCAGCTTAGTAAGAATCAAAAGCACCAGCTGAACAGCTTTTGCCCCCTTTTCCCTTAGACGTCTTTCATCAAAAACATTAAAATAAGATTCTGTGTTACCACAAACAAGACTAATACTAAAACTTTTTAAATGGTTTTCTGTGTTGATCAGTGAAAGAATTCTTCTCTCTTATCCAGAGGGAGATAATAAGTGTGCGATGGATCCTAGCATTCAGGTCTGTCCTTGCCAAAAAAATCTAAGAGTGAGGCGAGCCAGCTGCATGCTCTGCTGAACCCTGATCAAGACCCCCAACTGGTCTGAAGCAGTTTCACCCTCCACAGCATAGTGTTACTGTACTGGGACATTTCTTTGTTTTACCTTGCATTTATTTGATTTAACTGCATTATTTTTTACTTTTTATCAAATTTTTATTAATTCTTGTTTCTTTTTCCTCAAAATGAAACATAGAGGATGTAGTTGGATAATAGATAATTGCTCTGTTGCAGCTGCATCATCATTATCTCCCCACTGACTTTCTCACTAGAGTAGAAAAAAAAAAAATACAGGCTGCTGTTTTGGGCTCTTAAAGTAAGAGAAACTAACGAGCTTCCTTGATTTCCACTAATGAGTTTGTTTGTATTATCTCAATTATTGGCTCCTTGTCTGCTAATTTCCTTCCCGTCTCCCAAAACTGTAGCCTTCTGTCTGCATCTAAGCTAGTTGACGCACGATGTACGGGGACCAAGCAGACTAGCGTTCCTTCCCCTGGGCCTAAGCCGCCAATGATGGGAGGCAGGCAGCAGGGAGGCAGCGCTAATTCATCACTGTTAAAGGCTGGGTAATAAGGCTGCGCCAGTGGCCAGGGCTATCACAGGCCTGCCGTCTCCGAAAACCAGTTAATTAAGTTTCCATCAGCTGTGAGAGAATGCGTGAGTTGGTGTGAGCTCAGCCAGCATCCCTGGATGCAGCCCGCGGAGCATGGATATGTGAGGTCCAGTCCTCAGCTCTGCTGGAGGCTGAGCTCACCAGCGGGAACCGCGCTGGGAGTTTGTGGAGGACATATTGCCGCTCTGTCAGTTTAGAGCTGGATCCGCACAGATAAATGCCGAGATTATTTACATAGTGGTTCCTTCAGCTTCCCTCTGTGCCTACTTCTGGGGCTGTAAAATATTTCTTTTTGCACAAAATGAAAGTGCTTTTGCTTCTCTTTGTCTTGCAACCAAACTCCACAGGACTGCATTAGAATTTTTGCACGTAGCTGTTTTTGAACACATACATACTGTTTTGCTTTATACTGTTTGTCAGTGTGCTTGCCAGTTTTACTGTCCACTATAAGCAATAAAAATGCGAGTGCTGCACATGTTAGTGTAGTCCCTACTCTAAAACGGCCTTTGACCATCTGCTCCTCACCTTTAGGAGCCATTTACATTTAACATTTGCTACTTATCAAATAGGCAAACAAGACTTATGACAGATGTCCACATATTGAAATTATTTATAATGCAATGCTGTGGGCGGGTTTTGCTATCTTTTATGGACTGGACTGGCTTTTCAAGACCTGCTTGAGTTCTGACTGCGCTGATGCTACGTGGTGGCAGATGCTTTAGTAATGACCTCTTCTGCATCCCCCATCCCATCCCCAAGTGGCTCAGCAGAGCCTCAGATGACATTTGACTGTTTTAGTTTGGGTTATTTAAATGTGGTCTCAACATGGGATATTCTAATTATTGTAATTATCATCCCGGCTGATCCAATTTGCTGTACAGTATTCTATCACTACAAATCCCAACTAAATTATTGTTCTGTAGTGGAAAGATTTACATGCTCCAATGAAAACCTCATTTGTTGATAACCATCACTCTAACTTCACAAGCACATCCAGAGGAAAAGAAAGTGAGTGGAGAGATTTAGGTCTGAGGGTATTTTCTTCTTCAGATGACCCTCCTGTCTATACAGATATGTGCTCTGTACAATCAGTCCTTCTCACATCATCATTGTGATCATCTTATTTAAGTTAAGCCCACCATATCCTCCTGTCCCCCTTCCTCCTCCTGTCTTTCTTTCTCTGTGCGATGTGCAGAAGTTTTTGTGTGCTCCTCTCGGGAGATCTCAGCGTTGAAACAGACTCTCTGGGCCAGGGCTTGGCACCGCTGAGAAATGTGAGGGTGTTTGCAGAGTGAGCTGCACTGCTGGCCAACAGCAGCAGCAGCAGGGGACATTGATCCCCCCTGCATTCTCTTCATTAGCCCCAAGCAGATGACATAGAAACAGCTCCACATCACAAAAGAGCCATATGAAATCAAACGCTCCAGCGTGTTCCTTTCTAGACTTTAGCTTATTTAACCGCCCAGCTGGTGTTAGTGACACAATGTGTTCACCACCCACGTTGAATTAGTTCTTGCCCAGTCACTTTTGATCACATTTAAATGAGTAAACCAGTTAAATGTGTTGCGTTTTCTCATTCAGTTCTGCAGTTTGCACTGCTTTACATCCAAAGCTGATCAACTGAGGAGATGACTTAGTGGACGTGTTCATTTTACAGTGAACTTTAGTCCTAATTTGTGCTCTTGTTTTTCTCACGTGTGCAATAGAAGGATCTGATGGCGTTTTAAACATTGTTTTATTTTTTTATTCCTTTTTGTAACTGGAGGAGTTTTCAGCACTGTTACAAATGTAGTATCAGTATAAAGACAAAAATACGATAATTTATCCTTGTAGGGGCGGCTGTGGCTCAGGAGGTAGAGCAGTTCGATTCCCGGCTCCTCCAGTCATATGTCGAAGTGTCCTTGGGCAAGACACTGAACCCCAAGTTGCCCCTGGTGTGTCAGGTCAACTGCATAGCAGTTCTGCCATCGGTGTGTGTGAATGGGTGAATGAGAAGCAGTGTAAAGCGCTTTGAGTACCAGTATAGGTAGAAAAGCGCGTTTACCATTTAGTGTTTAACAAGCCCGTCGAGACTTATTGTCTAATGAAGTTTTAAAAATGCAATTCTTTTAACTTACAATACTGTGCTGGTTATCATCCAGATTGGCTAGTGTTCATGTTATAATTGATCTCCTCTTATTTATGCATTCTTGAATTTTTCTTGGCAGCGGTTATTCTTTAAGGTGGGTCGACAGCATCACTCCAAGGTCCAAGATTTTCATTTCTCTGGCTGTCTGGAAGCAGTTTGTAATTTGAGATTAGGGGCCATCTGGGACGGTACATGGTGAAATGTAATCCCAGCATATTCACTTACTCGGTTTCAGCACAGCTTTTGGAACAGAACAACATATTGGATTTTTCTGCAGGCGCTGTGTGTTATTTTCTCTGCTGCTGGGAGGACGGCCAGGGATTGTCCACGAGACTCGGATGGTAGTGTTCGCTGTTGTCGAATGCGGTCGGCTTCGACAGCAGAATCCCATCATTCTTCTCTAAATGCAGTATGTAAAATTTATAACCTCCAGCAGCTCGCAGTGAGCTGATGGTCAGCTTGATATACAGATACACATTTATTGACGCCTTTCTCTGTGCAGGATATTGAAGGTCAGAACTATATTGTTGTGATGCTCAGTTGCTCTGTTTTTCTTTATAGCTGCATCCCTGCGCGCTCTTTCCTCTGTACTGACTGGCTGCAGATCAAATGATACTGAACTACGTCAGTTTTGAAACTAATGAATGTGATTGAGGATGTTACCATATTTGGAATATAGTAACATGAATATAGTAACAGTGAAGAAAGGAAGTTATTTATTGTTTCCGTGGTGGCACCTGCTTGTCACGGGCAACAGGTGCCAACGCCAGCAGTTTCAATTCAAGACATTCATTAAGGTACGTCATGTCGAATTTCATCATCAACAAATCATTATGTTAATTTGGACTCATTAGTTTAATTATTGTAAACAAATTGCCAAGAACACAGCTTTTGTGCCACTGGGGTGGAGTTGGATTGCTTTTTTTGTTTTTTCAGGAAATCATTTTCAGATGCAACTTGTGAGTTAATGAGTGAATCAGTTAATCTTCTCTAGTATTAGTTGTGGGCCAAAGAGGGTACTCATTTGGTTGCAGAAAGCTCCATGTAGGTTAACACAAAAAACATACTGCTGCTACAATAGAACCCTACTACAAGTTCCAACAGGGCATAGGTGTAGCTCAGGAAAAAAAAGGAAATGCATGCATTTAATGCTAATATGTGTGCTAACATACTCACAATGACAAGCTAACATGCCAATGCAAAGCAGGCCCATATTTGCTAAGTAGCACTAAACACAGTTTATTTAAATGTTCTTAAACCAAGTGCATGAAATGAGGATGTTTGGATGGAGCTAGATCAGGTATCAAAATGATTACAGTTCATCTTGATGAGAATGTGAATGTGTCTACCAAACTTTGTGCCAATTCACCTAGTAGATGTTGAGATATTTTACAAAATACATGTGAATGTTTAGCTGCTGATGCTGCTAGAGGAATTAAAGATGTCTCCAAAGTCTGTAGGCATCATCGTCTGGGCACTATGGATGTGGAGTCTCATTCATGTAATAAGCTGCAAACTCTGTTTAAAAAAAAGCATAGTAAAAATAGCATTTTATGAACATTTCAGTTTGTAACAGATGAAAACATATAACATATTCATATTTTTCATGAAGGAGTGACTCTGAGGTTTCCTCTTATTTTGCAGATATAGATCAGAAATAGATAGCTGATGTTTCCCTTTGTTAATATCAGCTTGTCAGTCATCTGTACAGTGGAAATATTACACAAACCAATGATTAAAAGAAAAATGATTTGATAATTCTACTAGATGTTCACTCTTAAAGTCATAGTGGGAGTGAGTCCTACTGGAGTGCATTATTATAATGCTTTGGCCCCCTTACTTGTTTGTATTCAATAAAGTGGACAATCATTCATCCTCTGGGGAACAGTAACACAATATATACTGTAGTTAGTTGAGATGCTTCAGTCTGGACCAAAGAAGTGGACCGATCAAGAGAACCACATTACAATTTCCTAAACTATGCCATTTAAAAAATGTACCTGTTATTTTAAGTTGCTGTCACTGGCAGTAACGCTAACAGCATACTATAAGACACTAGTGTCAAGACTCAACACAGGAGTGGACGGTGTTGGTCACTGGACACAGCATTTTCTGAAATGCACCACCAGAATATTGAATTGTCCCTTATTAAATGCACTTGAAAAATAAAAAAAGGAGCAGGGAGCTAATACTTAATGGTATCTGAAAGTATACTGTTCCACATGTTCTTTGCAGGGCTTTGAGGACAAACTGTTGTTCACCAAAGATGGCCCCACAGCTCACTGTCTAGCTATTGATTCCCTTAATGGTGTGTTGAAGTGATTTGTGAAGTGATGTGTGCGTGTGTGCACATGTGTATGTGGGGAGGTATGTGGGTGGGTGGCAACGGACATGGGAATAATATTTGTCTCAAGATAGTCAATCTGATCACAATGTCCACAGGGCATTTCAGTCCGAACCAAGCATACACATTATTTGATTGAGAAAGTTGCTAGGTATTTGTCTTGTGTGTAATTGTGGGCCGGAGCACTGGAGAGGTGCTGAGCTGTGAAGGAAGTACAGCTTTCTGTTTTCGCTTGTACCTCTCAGAGAACAAAGCACTTATTATGATATTTAGAAAATAAATTCCTTGATATTAGTATTCGCATGGCCTTTACTTTGTCATTAAGATAGCTACTAGATCATGTAGAAATGCTTCAGGACACTGTTGAATATGGTGGAATTAGCTTTGCCCGTGTTTGAAATAGTGTCTGAGTACCTGAATTAGAGATTGGCAATTTCCCCATACAGTAGCCATAGCTTTCAGCCTGAGGCAGAGCACAGCTGCGTTTATAAGGCACAGAGTTCAGCTGGAGCCTTTCTACAGCAGTAGCAATACTTACTTTCTACATCACATGTGCAGTCATTAAGCATTACTGTATGTATAACAAATTTATTCCACATGGAAATATAACACCGTTGTACATCAGAAAGTGAAAAATTTGACCCTGAATTCATGCAGGTTTGACTGCAGGAGTGTTTTTGCAGATGTTAGTAATAACATCTAGTTATTAGCAACAATGCACCAACTGTATGCTTAATGCAAGTTGGAACTTATCAACTCCAATCTTTAAATCCAAGATGGCTGCTCCATGCATCAACAACAGTGTGAAAGCTGTAGTAATATGCTGTTTATTACCCCTTCTGTCTTACTTGTGTCTCATTAAGCAGGAGTACACATGGTACTCTCCAGGACATACCATTTTGAAGAATGTAATGTGTGATGCTGTTGAATTGTGTTGTGCAGACGTCACACTTTTAGCCAATTAATAGCTGCTCTCTGATGCCTGCAAATCATATGTAGTACAATATCTCTGGAATGATTGGAATAATGTAAGGAACTCCTTGAAATTAGTTTTTCCCCAAAGGGATCAATAAGGTATATCATTCTAAGATGGGGTATCTCACTGAGATAAACTGAAACACCTGCCAGTTTAACTCACCTACTGTATGTAAGAAACTGTGAGGTTGGTTTTGTAGTATCTTTCAGAAGTTGCATATTAATGCAATTATGGCTGAAAAGGATGTAGGCTACCTGATGCACTACACAATGTATTTCTACCTTACTGTTGTCTGGTGTGTCTGCTTATTTAATAGAAGGTGCCTGAGGTAGCAGCAGGTGTTGTGGAGGACTAGTATTTGTGCAAATAAAAGCTTGATTGTTGCCCCTGGAGCAGCCAAAGGAAACGGCAAGCACACAGGTAAATCATTGTGGATATGTTCATTACTTAATCCACTGTTAATGGTATTATCAAAGCGGCTCTGCTGTCTGCCCTTTGTGACTTAAAGGTCAGCCTCCACCTACTAAAACACTATTTTGCACACGTTTTGCTTGACTGGCTGCAGCTGTATGTGGGCACAGTACCAGGACCCCCTGAACAGAAATCTCCTCTTCTCTGCGCTTATATTGCGGCGTCGTAGAACTTGATCATATCCACGCTGTTGCTGTCTTCTGCTTTGTGTCAAAAGTAATTAGCGATGAATTGTTTATCAGGAGGAGGGAAGGGTGTTCCTGAAACAGCTTGACTTCCAACCACATGCACACACTTCCCGCCTGCTGATGGGAAAGCGCCAGGGTTCAGTACAAGCCTCCCCCTAATGACAAGTGTGTGTGTTGCAGTGTGAAGTGGCTGTTATTTTCTGACACTGGAGCAATTTAACACATCATGGCACATTGTGAATTAAAGTAAAGTAACTATTTCTTTTCTTTTATTCTGAATATGAAGTCTGGCGTTAGACCTGTTTAGACTTTTTACAAAGCCTCACACCTCCTGTGCTGTGTCCATTCTGTCTGTCTTTCCAGCTGTCCCTGCCATTTCAGCCTCCCCGAATCCCACGTGGCCCCTTGTGTGTTACACAAGCATTAAGCAACAGAGGTGAAAAAGAACTATTTGTTCACTGTTTTGGAAAACTTTATGGCAACCTTTGTGGTTCTGTTGTGCAGAGTATAACCTCACACCAGATGATGAAAGAGGAGGTAAGAAGAGGTAATTTCCTTGCAAATCTAAACCCTGTGACATTGTACAATAGCAAATCTATTTTTCTGCATGTTATGTAACTTTCTGGATCTGGAGGAATGCCATTTATCTGCTCTCTCTTTCTTACCATGTGTGGTTATTGCCGCTCATCTCGACGGCTGGAAGGGGAAGGGAAGACTCTGACGAAGTTCCTTCACCCTCAGGAGAGCCAGTAGGTTAAAGAACAGTGTGTCTTCCTTGGGCCATGTGCACTAATGAATGATGGCGTATGAGAAACAGCTGGCAAGTCACTGGGAGGCAGCCAGCACATCCCTCAGTGTCAGTCACATGGAGCCTCTGCCTATCTGGTCTTCAGGACAGTGGGCGCCACCGCCTGGCACCCGAGAGTTACATCCAGACTGAAAAAATGTGAACAATCCAAGCTAAGAATTACCATTCAGATGCTTGCTTCGTTTAGCCTCCACACAACAGTCTGGGGAAAAAAATGAAAATATTAATGACGCTCTATCTGAAGTGCAAGATTCTTTGTGCAGTCACTGCTTATTAAAACAACACTTTGTTGGACAGGAGAACGAACAAGTGTCCTTAATGTTTTGCCTCCGGTACTAATATCTTAATAATTGGTGTTTAAAAGCTGTTTGAGCTTTACATATTGATAAGCTGTAGCTGAAGCAGTAGGCGTTCTGCCCGCCTCCTGTTCTAAGGCAGCAGCCCAGTGTGGGTTCTCCAACTCAGATCTCTGAGAGAGGGGTGTTGATCTCACTAAAGTGTGCCTTGCTGCACCCTCGGGATGGAAAAAAGGGGCTGCATTGAGCTGTAATTGATAGATTGATGCTTCAGCCCTCTCGTGCCTGAAAACACATACACAAAAAAACAACATACACCCCTATACACACCCACACATACAGTAATCATAGACAGCCGTATAACACAGTGATGTAACACATTGGTTTATCTGTATCCACTGCACATTCACAGTGTTCAACATTCTGTCTTTCTTTTAGCGTTTCCGTGTAATCAGTGTGATTGTGTGTGCATGAGTGTGTATTGATCAGTGCCTCCGCCAGCACTCTGGAGGTTAGTTCATGCCAAAGGGGGTAGTGGCCTAGCGTGGCATCAGTCAGATTATCTGATGCAGTTGTAATCAGCTATTCACTTACCGCCAATATGCTGCATCACATGTTTTCTGCACTCGCTGTCCACAGTTCGCTAATTGGTCGTGCTTTCCTTCTAGGACTTTGCACATCATCACTAACATAGTTAGTAGGTTATACAGTAGTTGGCTTCATGGTGAAGGAAATTATGTAGATGTGATTATTCAACTCCATCAGTCACCAAAATGCCACCATCTAGTCCATTACATGTGAACCTGCTGGTGTTTCTTCTTTTAACTTATATATATCTATTGCCTTGTTCCTTTGAAGCAAAGTCTGCAATGGAAACACCAAATAGGTGTGCAATAAGTGGCACACGAATCTTAGTGATGTAGTATCATCAGTATCATACACTAACCAGATGGGAGCTAATACACTAGTAATAGTCAGTCACAAAAGCTATCTAAGCTAATTAGCTTGCTAAATGTCAGTTAGCTCCTGTAAATTCACTAATGGCAGCAATTGCATTGGTAATAATTGTCTTTCCTTCAAAATGTTGTCCTTTTAAGTAGGCCTGCTGGTGCGACTGGTCTTGTAGCCTTTCCTTATGTTATATATGTTGCTATGGCAGTTGAAGCAACATGTGTACATCAGGTGGTGGTGTTGCTCTCTCCTGAAGTGGTGGGGTGTGGCAGTGAAATTAGCCAGTGTAGTTGTTTGCTGTAAATGACAATATTCTACTTATATTTACTTGGTGCACACAGTCATCTAAGAAACACGGTACTACCAAACACTAAGCAAACTCTGACTACTTTTAGAAATGTGTGTGCATCAGTGGGGAAATGTGGACAATCTTTTTTATGTTTGTAAGGTAACAATTGGAAGATACATGGCTGCAATCAGATAGTAGTAATACTCATCCATCCTGTAAACATGCTGCTAAATAGTCATGTCTGTGGTCAAGATAACATATTCCTCCTAATGGAAGTGTGAAAGCTGGCATACAAACATACTCCTTTCCCTTCCAGCCAGAGGCTGACTTTGGCAAGTGTTCTGCTGAAGCAAGGCAAACACAACTGCTGTATACAATTTGTAATAGACAGCTCTTATTCTCCTTTTTGTCAATACACAGGGTTTGCTTATGTGAGGAGGCCAGCATGATAATGAGGCTGCAGGCCACAACAAGGCCACAGTGAATAGAGTGGATAATGGATGTTTCTTGTGCCTTCTGCCTGTTGGTGCTTTGCATTCTGTCTCTCAAACTTTTCACCCATCCTGTGTCTAGACATATCCATTCACCTCCAGGCTCCATTTAACTGAAATTCTTTCTTTCCACTCACATAGTAAACACAGTCCCTTTGATTCCAATGAAAAACGGTGCCAGTCCAAATCTTGCTGTTATGGCCCAACAAAGCATAGAATTAGACAACAACTAGGATGATATGTGTTCTCTGATAACTGGCTGGAAAAACACATTGTTTCATACTGCAGGACATCATAGGACCATCTCTGGAAACAGCACCCTATGGCAGCAGACATCTGCTGAAATGGTACCACTGTGGCTGTTGCCAGACTTCTGTTGAAATATGGTGAAACAGCCCCCCTATGCCAACAGCCATCACATGAAAGAGCCCCGTAATGGCATCTGGCATTCTGGAGCAGAATAATGTACTATCATAAACACAGGATTATTTAGTTTAGTTAGGTTTAGGCATGAAGACAACTGGTTAGGAGATGCTGAGTAAAAAAAGATAAAATAAGCGCATACTCAGTGGACCGCCGTTATTATTGTTGCAAAAATAAACATGTTGTCAAAGTCGTTGAACTGTCATGGTTAAAACCCCACGTTTTACATTGGATGCAACCATCCACCCCAACCTCCGCCATCAGCAAACTGTCACCCACTCTGCAGTCTGAAGTTGGGTTATTACTTGCATTACTTTTGGCCGGTTTATTTCCTGTTCTGATCACGTCTCAGTCAGTCATTTTCACATAGGTTTGTGAAGACCAAAACAAAGCTAAAAGGATTTGTATAAATTAAGTGAACAGAAACATGACTCACAATGAATCCACTGTCTGTGAATATGTTCAACATGTTAGGGATTTTCTTAGGTTATAATATAAGGTCGCTTTCACACCTACAGGCTTTAGTCCATTTGAATCAAACTCGAGTTCGTTTTCCCCCTTGGTCTGGTCCGGTGTGAACACAGTAATCGCACTCGGGTGCGCACCAAAACAACCGCACCGAGACCCCCTAAAACAGGTGGTCTCGATCCGAATCATCTAGCGAACTCTGGTGTGGTCCACCTGGTGAGAAAGCGTACTGAACCAAAACAGGACCAAACGCTATGAATCACATTATCTGAGGGCATTAAATCATGTGTAGACTTTAATTTATTTCATTAGAATGCCTAAAACCTGCTTCAGGATGAATCATCGACAAATGTCGTTAGAAGTTTCAGTGTCTCACAGATATCTGGTCGGATGAATATGCAAGTAATTTAACGTAATAAACAATCCCAGAGAGGATGACCAACCCACGTTAACATTCATCATATAATTGTCTCCTCTGTCATAGAAATATACAGTGGTCCATGACACAGGATCTACTTCCTGTATTTACTTTTGTTCTTCCCGTGCCAGACACATCTGACCAATAAGCGGAGAGAAAGCAAGTGACGCATTTTGGTTTGCTTGGATTTTTCCCCATGTGAAAGGAAATCGAACCAAGAGGAAGATGATACAAGTTTAGAAACTCATCAACTGATTCGGACCAAAGGAAACATACCAAGGTGTGAAAGCGACCTAAGAAAAGGTTATGCATACACCTTCCTTTATGTTTCTTTTTCTTAACTGAACATAAGGAGTCTATTTTACAAGTGCAGCGCTAAATCAGTGGAACACTGGTTAAAGAGTTTGTGTCACGCTGTCCATGTTTGTTTCTGAGAGATAAATGTCCTAATTTGCACAGCAAGTACAAGTCCTTGCAAAGGTCGAAGAAACAACTAATGCTGTTGTTGTTGTTGCTGACGACTGCCTGACATGTAGGTTACTGTTGTACACTCAAGTCCCGACACTGCTGTATATTGGTGGGAAAGATTCCATCCTCTTCATCCTGATGGTGTGTCTCTATAGTATACACATATAATACTCTATAATACTGTTTTGTGTTCCTGTATTTGTGTTTAAATCATTAACAGACCAGCATTGAATCACTAACTGAAGTATTCTGCTATGACTTGCAGTGTAGGCCACTATATTGTGAGTTGATAAATAACAATACTGCTGTTTTCGCCATTGTATGTACTTTGTTGCTGTGAATAAATGTTTTCTTTCTGTGAACCACATTTCAGGGATGTGGTCTCGTAAACAATTCAAACCGTACCTTAAAAGCACAGGATCTCTTTGATAACAGCAACATGAACAATCTTTGGTATGTGTCTGCTGCATGGGTGTATAAACGCACATCACATCCAAGAACCCAAACACAATCTAATCTGACTTTTATAAAAAAAAAAAAAAATCTTAAATGGAAATGTGGCTTTAGTTTAAGCTCTACATGAAATGGGAACTTTTTTCCTGTGTTCCAAATTGATACAAAGACTGCACTGAGTGCCTCATACACTAGTCACCGCTCTTTTGGGATGTTTGATCTGTTGTAGCCATGGCTACAGAAGACCGCTGTTTAAGGCAGATTTGAGAGCTCAAGGATGGAGACAAAAAATAAAGTCAAGTAACAACAGTGAGATAATGAAAGTCCTTCAATAAAGTAGCAGAAAATGAAAAGAAGTAACTATGTAGTGGAGCAAGAGGGAAAAATGTGAGTGAAACTGTACTTTTTAAGTCAAGAATACAATTTTATTGCTGCGGATTGTTACCACATGCAGCTAGAGGTTAGTTCAGAACAGGTAGGCTGACAGTGCCCGAGGAGCCACGGCTGCTGTTTCATTTTCAGTCTGCCATCCACGCTGAAGAAATTGATGTTCATCTCTGTTTCACATTTTTCTATAGGTCCAGATAATAGTCACATTAAGTCTTGTGTTACCCCTGAAGCTGTAATTCTGTTTGGTTGGTTCTTTTTTCTATACACATGCTTCACTTCCTTTTTCTTTAATCTCTGCTGTCATCTAGGAACTCTGTTGCTGATTTATGTAACCTCATCGTAGGTGGGGATTTAGTATGAACTTCTGAATTTGTCCTTGCCAACATTTTTTTGGTTATGATCTTGTCACTTTTATTACACATTGCATATGAGATTAGCTAATGATTTATATGCAGTGTTACGCAGAGTGGTTTTCTGTAAAAAGTGTCTATATGTCCCAGGTTGTTGTTTACAATTGTCAGTTCATCAGATCAGGTGTCCCATTTTTACAGGTTAATTATATATACTATATATACATACTTTTCGTTTACCCTCTGACAGATCCGTACTTACACTTTTGTGTACCTGGATGCACACACACTTTACACATATATAGTACAACTGGGAATGCAGACACAGGCACAAAGTTTTGGGCTGCGAGCGTACCTTGTATAGTTTGTTGCTAACCTCACAGACGGGACGATGATGAAATTTATGAGATAGATATATAACGTGGTTAACCCAAACAGACCCGTAAATGTAAATGTGAAGTACAAGAAACTAAGGCGAAAGGCTATATTTTTATTAAAAATTGAGTCTTATGGACCAACAGTAAAACATTAGTAAACTGGGCAGTGAAACAACCTAGTTTTAAATGTGAATCAAGTTCCAAAAAATCACGAATTTCCTAATGTCCCTTATCAGAATAGAGCTCCGTAGAGCTGTGAAGTTCACACCTGTCATTTTCTGACACTCCTCAAAACTCACATGATGGTATGCTTCGGTCCATTTGGATCCACCTGGGTATTGGACGTATTTATAGATGGACCCGAGACTCATGGCAGTAAAACTAGACACAACCCAACCTGATTAGACAGTGCAGAATCCCTCAGAACCAACTGGACTCATACACACCTCTAATCTGGTGTCTGAGACAGCTAAACAATGAGCTAGAGCTGCAGAATTATTCATGAGGATTTACTTTTACTTTATCATTCATTCAATACATTGTTACTTTAAACTGAGGTCATGAGTTTATTGATGGTTTTATGATTAATAGAAGTAATATAGAAAATTACATAAAGAACAAGCACACAGACACTGGATCCAGTTATGCAGTATACTGTATGTACTGTATATTCTAATATTTATGCCACTCTGTTTATTTCTGGTTACACCTCTCGTGTAGTCCATTTGTGTCATTAAACTGTAAACACTTTAACAGGATTTAATGTATAAATTAGATGTGTTGCTGCTGAGTGCCGAGTTCAGACAGAAAAGAAAACCTTGCTGACAGTTTGACAGCTGGTTTCCATGTTCACTACAAATTAAAACAGAGAAGGAAAGTGAGCAGTTCTGCTCTGCTGCAGTACTGCTGCTGCTCAAAGGCCTGCACGCTCTCTTTATCTGACTTCTTCTTTTCCCAACAGCTAAGCTCTCATTTGCTCTACTTCTATGTACTGGATTCAAAAGGAGTGATAGATTTGTATAGTGCACTAAGTCATTTGCACAGTGAGGGCATGAAGCAGATCCATTCATAGCTATGACCAAAAATTGGATTGCTATGTCACTCTAATTCAATAACAACATGTGTAATCCTGTCTTGGATTTCCAAATGAAAGCGGGAAAAACGTGTCAGCATTAAGATGTTGTCAGGCAATCGCAACAGTAACTACAAACGGAGGCTTGACGCAAAGCTTAGATCATGTTCTTCTTGACGAGAGAAACATGTTTAAACCAGCTCCTGACAGACCATAAGCATGAATGCAGAGACTCAGTTCAGCAGCATTAAGTGTGAAGCGTCGAGCTGGCAGAGGCAGGGCTGCGTGGCTCAGGAGCTCTGTGTGTGTTGCATGTGTGTGTGCGCATACATGTCTCTCTATATGATTGTGTGGACAAGTTTAATTAAAAACAATCACTGTGGTGACATGTCTGCATTGTTGAGGATATTTTGGCCTGTCCTCGCCTCTTCATAGGGTTGTTTGAGGGTTAAGACTTGTATTTAGCTTTACAAATGCTGGAGAAAAAAAATCATAATACTACGATACTATCGATTTAAGATTACACTCCGACAGCAGTGTCAGATGTAGAGTGGATACTTTAAAAAAGGATCAAAATGTTTGCAGCAGAACTATAATATCCCTGTGAAATCAGCACAGTGATTGACCTTAGTGGTAGAGCTGCATAAGTCTTCCAGAGAAAAATGCAGACCTTATGAAATTAGAGATTTATAATGCTGTTTATAGTCTTGTTTAGCAGGGCATAAAATTCATATTGACTCAGAGCTAATAAATCAATGCGTGTGTTTCTGTTCGAGCAGAGAGGAAGAAACCAAAATGATTTTGTGATTGGTTCACACTGCTACTAATGCTGTGAGAGGAACAGAGGAAACAGTTTCTAATGTTTAGCATTCATTAGCCTACTTCCAAATCACTTGTTTTGATCCACAGTAGCTGAAATGTTATGCATACAGCATGACCTCTTTTTGTTTGACTAAAGATTCAGCCCACGTGGAAGATCACATTTTCTATTCAACTTGTTTTTGGACAAATTTTGGGATTTTGGATTGGAAGGATTTCCTTTTTCACTATTATTTTTTTGTTTATTACATAATAATTGAAAGGACACAGAAATGTAAATGAAATATAATTAGTGTGTGTAGGTGTGCATGTGTACCTACAGAAGAGGATTAGGGCCACTATAAAAGTCAAAATCCTGAGTTTAAAGTCAGAATGTTGAGTTTAAAGTCAGAATCCTGGGCTTAAGGTTAGAATGCTGAGTTTAACGTAAGTGGCTTCTGTTCTTAGAAACAAATCAAAATTTGTAAATTTTTTATAGTGGCCCTAATCTTTTTCCATAAACAAAATTCTTTCTTGCATGAGAATTTGTATCTTGAGGCTGAAGAAATTTTCTAGGCCTGGTTCCCCTTAGTTCCTGTTACTAAACCTGTAATGTAAATAATTCAGTTTACAATAATTGTGATAAATACTACTCAAACTCCATAAGGAGTGAGATAGTGAATCCTTTTAGCCAAGTTGTACTCAAACCCAGTCCTAGTGTTTAGCTTAAAACCCTTATGTCCATTAAGATTGACCACATGTTTTTCTAATATAACCTGTAACCCCAACACCTTAAACAGTCAGCTGATGGCATGACCCTTGCATTTGGAACCAGTGGCCACTACTGCATTAAGTTGTTTGGCTAGGCGTGCTAATGTAAGTGCCTTTTGTTTAAGTGGATAAATACAATTCCTTTCCATGCCACATTCTTTTGCTTTTGTGGGTTTTGGTTTTGCAAAGGAAAGTTTGGAGGAGACGTCACTGAGTACCAAAGAGTACTTTGTGGAGTGGTCTGTGCTTAACCGTCTCCAGCTCAGCATATAGACAATGATCATCAAAAATGATAGCGAATTCCTTGCTGAGCAAACCATGAAGAATAAAGAGAAAATCAAAATCTAATTTTTGGCAGACAATTGCAGCCCCTATCAGAAACAACTAAAGATTGTTTTCTTTTTCAACCACTAATTTCCATGAATTCATTTGAACATGCAAATCGTCTGTGTGTCCATGCGTCTTTCTCATGCCACCTCTAAACCTGTCAAAATGAACACTAAAGCAGTGATACTGTTATTTTCAGCATATTTGTCTCACGTGGCTGCAAAGAGGTGAAGTCACATGGATGGTAGCAATGAAAGGAAAGACCAGTTTTGTGCTCCCAGCTCCACCTTCAATCTTTCACAGAATGACATGAAGGGGCATCAGACCCTGCCAGGTCTGGGGCCAGATTGATAGTTTTACTTGGTTACAGGGTGAACAATGATGTTTCCCATCTTTCACTAACGTTCCATGAGAGCCAGAGGGCGGGAGTCAAGGCCAAATTGGATTAGATCCTTTCAAGATGAAGTTTTTCTTGTCGTTAACCTTGGGAATTGTTCAATTGTGATTCAATTTGAAGCCCACACAATTTGTCGACTGATCACCACAAACACATTCCTTTTGCTGCCTCTTGTCACAACATTACGGATGTCTTCCCTGCAACGTTGCAACATAAACCACCCCCAAATCTGAACATCAGATCTACAACATGTTTTCATATTACTAAATTGAAAAAAACTAAACCTCATTGTGGTTGTAAGTGTCTGTACTGTAAAACATTCTCAAACATTAAGGGGATTCTGAGATGTTGATGTTGAGTCGGTGAACGGTGTATTACTGTAACCCCCCCTGCTGCGAGAATCAAAAAGAAATATTCAGATACGCCTCCTGTGCAGTCACAGCCACCGTTCTTTTGACCCAGGTTATTGCTCGGCTCTTTGTTCAGCTCGCTGTCACACTTTGCGTGCAGTGCAGTGGGAGATAATTAACTGTAATGATAATGGCCGCCATTTGCTATTTCGATTAGTATCATTTTAATCATCATTACATTGTTGTCTGGCTGTGACATGACATTAATAGGACGTGGTGATAGTGTGTACAGAGCGACCTCGACAGGCCCGAGAGAAGCCGTTTTTTGCTGTTCCTTCTTGTGACGGAGAGGGAGATACAGGAAAACTCCACTAGTGCTACTCATTCATAGAAAGATATAAGTCACGTTACAACAGTTCTTGGACTACATAGTAGTAGGAAGTAATTCCATTAGAAAACAACAGTAGCTCAGCGGAGCTATTTTAATTTGAAAAAAAGATTTTTCTGTTTTTGTGGAAGGGTAACAACTAATTTGTCCATGTCTGTATTGTCGTCACTCACTGACTCTGGCTTATTCTACACCCCACTGGAAGATGTCTGCTTCCTCTATATTCTGCCAAATGCATGTGTTCTGGCAGAACACTTCTGTTTCTGTGAAAAGAAAGAAGCCATAATTCATTCTGGGCCTGACACACAGTGTATACTCGCACATACACACCCCTCCAAAAGAATTGGAATGGCAAGACCAGTTCATTTGTGTTTGTTGTACACAGAAAACATGAACGGTGAATATGAGACCAAATACAGAATTTCAGTGTTTAACTGATGAATAGAACATAGAATCATTATTAAACAACATAGAACACAGAACCGTTTCTATCAGATGACCCACATTTTCAAAAACAGGTATTGGAACATGTAAATTAGCTGTTGCTTTAAGCCTGGCATACTTACACTGATAAATGTTAAATACATCAATATTGATTAACGTACACATTAACGTATTGCAAACAATGGTTCTGCAACCAAATGTTCTGTTTCATATTATATAATTTTCCAGTACTATGTATTAAGTAGTTTAATAGATCTTAGCAGTGGGTAAAGTGTGTTTTATCTGCTGTCAGGTTAGTTTCTAGGTGTATAGCAAGTGTTGATTTGGCAAACAGAAAAGAGAAACCAGAGCTGCTATTATTTCTGCCATGGTTTCTCAGTAAGTAAAGTACCGTGACACTGGCCAAAGAGTGGCAGAATACAGCCAAAGTTGTATATATTTCTGAAAACATTCAAATGTATTTGACCATCTGATGGCATCACCCAGATGTGGGTTTTACAGGTCTTGACCCCTGTTGCACTGTAATGTTCCCTCACAGCCTGTTACGGCTGCTTATTATGCCATATTTATTCAAGAATGAATAAGCCATAATTCCTTCCTTATTTATGCCTCTATGTAAACAGAATGACAAAATGTTATCTTTTGCATTTATTTATAGTTTTCATTCTTTATAAAAAATGTTTTTTGGTATCACTTAAGAGACCACTGCATGAAAGCTGTGATTGCAAATCAGGGTTATTCTACCAAATATTGATTTCTGAACACTTCCTA
>JAUMHL010000025.1:955183-969000 GCA_032362345.1 Sandelia bainsii | reverse complement strand
GCTGGAGCCTATCCCAGCTGTCATCGGGCGAGAGGCGGGGTACACCCTGGACAGGTCGCCAATCCATCGCAGTTACTCAAACACATACCTTTGAATAGCAAAATCAGAGAAACTGATAATTTTGCAGTGGTCTCTTAATTTTTTCCAGAGCTGTACATATACAATTTTGACTTCACCATCTCTATATGACCAGCCAAACACACCACGCTGTGTCAAACTGATTCAGATTCAGCTCATTCAGCATGGAAATAAGCAACTTCCCTGTTGTTCTGTTCCTCAGTCCAACTGTTACATCACTTTCCTCGTCTGATTCATTCTCACTCAGATACAGTGTTGTATTATATAATGAGAAGGTAAAGCAATTTGGAAAGTTTACGATATATAGGAATAGCCTGCAATTTGATGGTTACAGGGATTTAACAAAAATTATAATTATATCCATACAGTAATTGGTTTGTTATGTCAGAATGGTTCATATATTTGAAATTATATGGTTATAAGTTTCCAGTGTCTCATTGTCTGTCTGCCAGTGTAGCCCTGAAGGGAGAGAGGAGATATTTCTGAGCCTGAGACTGGGTCTGCTGTTGCCCAACAAACACTGGTCCCACACTGAGTCCCACACATCGCACACAGTCGGTGGCTTCTAATTAAACAATTGTTGTCAGTGACAACACAAGCTGTGAACAAAACACGGCAATTTACTAAAATATCAAGCAAGATTTCGATGTGTAAGGTAAAACGAGAGGTGGGTGTAACAGTTTTGTTGCACTACACTGCAGACGGGGCTGTCTCCATGCACAGAAAGTGAAAATGAATTATTCAGGTGTGCCTTTGGCCTAATGTGAACCATGATGAAAGGGGATTTTTGATTAACAGTGTGTCGACACTGTCCTTTTGCTCTGAAGCAGGGGTCCAATGGCACACGTGGGACAGGCCTCGTTGAGTGAAAACACACTGCCCTCTGTTGGTCCAAACACTTGTACTGGCTTCACACGCACACACGCACACACACACACACACACACACACACACACACATCATCAGGACACACAAGTCTCACGCCTTACAATCCAGTCTTAGTCATACCATTATTAAAATCATGTAGCCCTTCACTCAGATGATATCAGTGACAATGCAGGGTCGCTCTGGTGAAATTAATCATGTTAAAATTAGAGACAAGGCATTGCATTAATGGCCGCAATATTCTGCACTGACATGTTGAAAACCTGTTGTGACTGATGATGAAATTAATGAAACATGTGCAACTATGTGACTTGGCTGCAAAAGGAAGCAGTAGCCTAATTTCTAGGAATTCACCAGACAGGAATCTTGTAATGTGATTCCAGCAGTATCTGTCAGATGGGGCTGTTGGAATTTGTGAAAAAGATGTGATAACTTTATTGATTGGAGCTTATAGTTACACACCTGTGATGTGGCAAATAGTCAAACTGTAAATGCAACATTTATTATGAAAACTGTGAGCTGAAACTTGATATTGACCGTTTGAACCATTATTTATCAAAAGTACAAAGCAGATTTTTTTACTGAGCTACTTCATTGTATTTTGTAAATATAAGCAAATAGAAATTGATGCTGCAACACATTCAAAAAAAGTTGGGACAGAGCCATGTTTACCTCTGTGTTACATCACCCTTCCTTTTAAGGACATTTTTAAATCATGTGGGAACTGAGGAATCTACTTGTTGCCGTTTTATACGTGCTGAATATTGACTTCAGTTGTTCAATAGTCTCTGGTAATTGTCGTCTGATTCTCCTCGTCATGATGCACCATACGTTTTCCATGGGAGACACATTGGCACTGCAGGGAGGTCAGTCAAGCAAGCATACTGTTGTAGCATGTGCAGAATGAGGTCTGGCATTGTCTTGCTAAAGTATCCCGACTTCCCAGGAAAAGACATTGTCTTGATGGCAGCATATCTCCCAATATACCATAAAATCCCAATATACACCTCCGTGTCAACAGTACCATCACACATATGCTGTGGGTACTGACACATCCCCATACCATCACAGATACTGGCTTTTGTACAGTCTGGATGGTCTTTTTCATCTTTGGCACAGAGAAACCAACGTCTGTTTTTCCCCAAAACAAACTGAAGCATGGATTCATCTGACCACGGAACATGTTTCCACCGTCTTTCAGTCCATCTGTGAGAATGATTTCAAGGACCCGGAAAGACACTGGCACTCAGGGAGATGGTTTAAAGGTTTCATTGAACAACAATAATCAGATTGTTCAGGAAGACTTGACCTGGATAGATGGCAAAAGGCTCAACAAAATTTCTGAATCCTTTTCACGTTAAACATACAACAAAAAGTCCAAAACATAAATCCTCCTTAGAAATCCAACATAAATCATTTAAACAAAGATCTACATTAATCCTCTTCTTATTCATTAATTCATCAGAAAACCCCTTTACAATAGCAAAGCCAAGTCCACTAGTCCAAATCCGGACTTCAATCGATAAGCCAGAGAATTAGAGAATCCAGACATTCAATATAAATATTAATTGGGGACTTAAAGAGCTGAAGAATTATCAGGTCCGTAGCAGGTAAATAGACTAAGTCGAGACCAGGCATGCAGTCTGGCACAGAGTGGCAGGTAACAGGCAGGAAACAAGCTGGAATGTCAAACACAACATAAATAACAATATAACAGAGATACTGAGTAGGCAGACCACTTTAATAACCCACTAAACAGGCGTACCCACCCTCAATAATTACCTGAAGTCAGGAAGACGGGCCGACAGGAAGCAGAACCTCTACACAGGAAATTAACAAAATAAAAGCGCAAAAAGTTAAACAAACACAGGCCAACAAGGATGTCAAGCCTGTGACAGTGACACCATCTGACATGACTGACATGGCTTACTCGCATAAGAGAGTTCAGGTTGCATTTCTGGATGCTGCAACAGACTGTGTTAAACTTTTCTAAAGTCCCAAGCACATGTGGCTATATTTATCATGGTACCATGATGATTTCTCAGTCAAGGATCTCAAAGGTCACACACATCCAACAATGGTTTCCTCCCTTGGCCTTTATGCACTGAGAGTCCCTGAATCTTGCAACAATATTATGTATTGTAGATGGTCAAAGACCTAAATTGAAAGATACATTTCTCAATAAATTACACATGAAAACACATTTAAAATGATCTGAAACCATTTGTCAGGATCTGTTGGGGTCTCTGTAGCAGAACTCTAATGAGATAGCTTTTACATAGACTTGTGATCTGAGCCTGGCTGGAGGAGTTTTGTTGCATATGTGAAGCCGGACAGCCGGAGGAGGGAGACAGTGACCGCAAAGATGGGAGTGGTTTTTAAACAACTTCTTATCACTCACACCTACAGGCACTCAAGTGTGACACACACACAAACACACACTCCATTACTACTGCTCACTCACTCCTGCCTTTATTGCTGCTGCTGCATAGAAGTGATTAGCAAACCAGTGAGACAATCTGCAAAATGGCTTTCGTCACACAGTGCTCACACTGTAAGCTGACACATCACATATGGCAATGAACCAGCTTTTGACTGAATTGTGTCTTTATAGCATCGCATTTTCCTTCTTGTGTTCTCTCACTGCAAGCAGGGTTATAGTGCGGTAACGGGAGTGATGTGTTTGAGTGTTGTTGTTGTTGTGAGCCCCAGGCTTTTTTCTTTTTCTCGCCTCTGATTAAGAACAGCCTCCACTTCTGGGCCCTAATGCCTGCCTTTCAGTCGATGCTGCAGCACCATCACTCCACAGTTAACTACGGTGTACACCTCCTCCCAGCCGACACCACTCTGAGAAGATTGAAGACATGCCTCAGTGTACCACAGCTCTAAAGAACCATAGGCTGTGAGTTAAACTGGTCTTCTGCTCAGTGCAGGAGAATAAGAGATCATCCTCTTAAATCAAAATGTTTTTGTGCAGCTTTGCTTTGCTTTTAATGCGGTATTTCATTTTGGACACAATAGATATACTCATTGTTGTTTACTCCACCAACTGACTGGACATTATTGGCATTATCCCAGCAGTCATGTCCAACAGTGCTCATCCTAAACTCATCTCCTCCCTAGAAGCATGTTATATAATGCACCATTAGGCTCATTCTGCTCAGGCATTAGAAGCAGTGAGGACATTTTTCAGTCCGAGCTACTGTCTGATGATTCTCCTTTGAATCAAAGTTTGGGAGATTTCACAGCACAAAAATTTTTCAGCAAGATCAGAGAAGTGTCTGTGGGTTTTCTCAGTCGAGCTTGTTTCTATCTTTATACTCTTCTTTCTGTCTGATCTTGGCAGTTGTGTGCTGTGGACTCACAGGATCTCACGGCAGAAGGCCTCTGCTGGAGTCCAGACCAGACTGACTTGATGATGTGCCTCGTCAGCGATGGCTTCTTTGTATCTGTGGCACTGTGGCACTGTTGCAGACAGCCATATACTGTATGTGTTTAATTCACAGGATGAGCTGCAAACTCTCGTCCAGCTCCCCAGAGAGAACTCCTAATGATCGATCAGACCAGAAATGTGTCCGTCAGTGTTGCTTGTGTCTGCCTGTCTCTGAATGTGTGGTGTTTGTACTGTAGTAGCAAATGATGCCCCCTGGGGTTTTTTTTTTTCATCCCCTGCTGTTGAGGGAGGGGTTTAACATATCCAGTGTACACTATGCAATGAGTGCATGCAGTGACTGATCTGGCATATTCATCAAACTGACAAACTTGCACCCTGTACTTTCTCTCCCTGACTGTGAGCAGAATGAAAACATCTCCCATCTGGAGCATCCTCTTAGACTAGACAGGGCACGAAAGAGGGGGAGAGTGGGGGAGTGTTGGACCTGATCTCTTCAGTTTGTGTCTAAGAAGAGTGAATGTCAGTAAGTCTCTGGAGAGGGGAAGGAGAGCATTTTCATTTTCATCCATTGCTATTGTCATGACAACTGCTGTAAAGGCCTCGCTTGCAATTGATGTTCCAGCACCTCCTTCCACTTCGCCCCGTACGTCATGTCAAAAAAGGTTCATCCATTCCTGTGCAGTTTGTGTATTCCCGTGAGGAATGTGCACCTGAGTACGGTAGCATGTGATACATGCAAAGCATATTCAGCAGTCATGTTATCTGCTGAGTGATGGCACAGGCTTTTATTGTTGTTGTCAAGCAATTCCGCCCACCCCCAGCCTTTTTTTGCACAATAGCGTGATTAGCTTCAACCTCCCTTCCTTCACAGTTGCTTGCAGAACAGCCTGTTTTCCTGCAGCGTCACTCAACTGAATTGATCCAACCTGATATTCCACTGTTTACAGTTACCACTAGCTGCTTCACCCCAAGACAGGTCGCAAAATGATGATGATTACTTCTAAATCTCAATTTACCACTCACTACTGAGTAAACTATTGCATGCCCATTATATAGTAAAGAGTGAATGAGTGAATAAATTATTATCAACAGAGACTGATACCCTTTTTCCATCACAGCTGGTCTGGACTTGGATTTCGAACCAGTTACTGTGTTTGACAGCCAAATAACTTTTTGCTGGTCTAGAACCAAAAACCACTTGCACCAGTGGCTGAGGGCATGATTATCATGACCAACAAGAACACCTGTAATGTTGTTGTACAGATGAAAATCAGTGTATCATTTGATACAATGGTGGATAAAATATAGTTAACTAGTTAGTTTAGTTCAGGCATGTCCAAAATGGCCTGCGGCCAGATTTTATACAGACCGCGGCTTTGGTTTTAAAATGTATTGTTTATGGCCCGGGACGGAATGAATACAGAGACAAAGGCGGACAAATGTTTTTCATATTTTCACTCCTGTGAGGCTTAGATTTGGTGACTATTCCATTTAAGAATGATAATTGTGACAATGAAAATAAAATAGTAATAAAACAGTGCATATGTATGTAAATCCTACTGTAAAAAATGTCTGAAGGAACCATCGGCCCCCGGGACTCTTCACATTATCAAATCTGGCCCTTGTTAAAAAAAAAGTTTGGACACCCCTGGCTTAGTTGGTCAAAAAGGGTCATTACAGTCATGGTAATGACTCTATGAGAATGCATTTACAGCAGGCACAGTGGTGCTGTAAATGCTTACATGCTAACACACTGATTTTAGAATAGTGCACAGGCTTTTGCAGCATTTTCTCAATGTACAGTGGTCTCTGCTCACTAAACTCTGATGGAGTTTGTCAGAATAGCTGGTGTGCAACAGTATTACATGTGATTAAGGCCTGTACCTGCTCAGTCATTTGTACAGTACAATGGTCCATTAGCTGCAGAGGACTCATCAGCACTGGATGAGAAGCACACACACAGAATTTGATTTCCCCTTTTTCCCACTGCGGACCTGCCCTCAACGCAGCCAGTCGTTTCCATAGAGACCAGAGCCAACCAATCCCCTTCCGCCTTCTCATTACAGTAGCACAGGGAGCCGTTGCATAGTATGTTGCGTAGATCCCTTTACAGTGAGATAATCCTGTTGTGGTCAACAGCCTCGATGTGCAAAATACAACCATGTGAAAGATGTTAAGTTGATGATGCAGGCGTGGATCGAGGTTTAAGTACTGTTTGGTATAATTGCAGTCACAAAATATAATACAATTATGTTCACATATAATTAGCCTGCAGTCTATGGTTTATAGTTGTGAAAGATTTTTTGTGAGAGAAAACATTACAATAAAAACTACACCAGTGACTCACATGTGCAAGCAAAGCATAAATATATGCAAGTTTAGATTAGGAATAATTCAGATTTATAAACTAACAAACAGGAAAAACATGTATAATAACGCAGCCACACCTCCTTCTAATGCATATTGACCACATAGATGGGACTAAGTAGACTTAATACAGTACTAGATATAGATTAAGTAGGTTGAATGCAGGAGTGAGTGTGTGCGTTTGCTGCTACTACTGAGTTGTGCAGATACTGTTGTACATAAGCCATCATCCCTACTGTGGTCAAGCTTGAATGAACAGCATGCCAAGACAGGATGTGTGTGTGTGAGTGAGAAGGTGGGTGACGGAGGGAGCTTTAAATACATGCTGGCTAGTGTGTGCCTCAGCTTTCTGCTCTCCTGCTCCCCCTAGACCAGTCACAGAGGTCCCCAGCTCGGCCATGGCTCACAGACGGCACCATCGCTCGTGAGTACATGTGTAAATGTTGCATGCTGGGGGATTCTGGGGCAATCTGAGGAAAAAGGATGACTTCTTGGAATATTGTTGATTGAGTTTAGTTTCTTTAATTTTGTCTCACGTTATGGAGAAAAGTCATGTTTAGAACAGGACCTGTAGAAAATGTAGAGACACACTATAATTTGTTTGCATGTGCATGTATTTTTATGTGTGTGCATGTTGAATGATTAAACTGACCCCACATATGCAGCCGTAGCCTTTGCAGCCTTTTTGACTTTTCTGCTGCATTGACACAAGTGAAGGTGGACAGTATTTGCATAGCACTGATGATGTCACACCAGTAGAGCTATTTTTAAAACAGGGTCTGAAGAAAACTGTCTTTTTTTTTTTCCCTTTTTTCTTTTCCTCACCGCTTCCTAGAGTGTTATTGTTATTCAGAGCATTCCACCAGTGCTTCGTCATCTCAGCTTGTTTAATTTCACTGTTTTGGTCCATTTGAAGCTTCCAGTTGTGGCATTTCATGGTAGTTGGGCCACCAGTTGCATACATACATCCACTTTATTGGCTGCTTTCTCCCGCACACACAGACACGCACATCAACACAATAACATTTTTGGAAGCTGTTATTACAAGATGCAGGGATAAAGCAATGAGAGAGCATTTATAAAATATGTTATCTGTTTTACAAGAGACATAAAGAAATTTCAGCAGTATAATAGCCTACATAATGAGCGCTGTTTCACTGGCTATGTTAATATTTAGAAAGGTGATCGATATTAATGAGACATCTGGAATTATTTATGCATTCAGGACAGACTCTACACTTACTATAATAGAGAATTTATAATGTGGTTTCATGCATCAGGCTTTGTATGCTGTGAAGCTGAGTCAGTCTGAGCAATACCAGGCTGCAGGCTTTTTTTCTTTTATTTTGGAAGGCGGACGTGCTGACCTCTTGTTAATCCCACCACCAGTCTGTCCACGAAGCCCATCTATTTGTCCCAGGCTGTTCATTAGGCTATTTAATTTATCTGACATCGAGGGAGTCACATAAAAGTCATATTTTCTGCTTCGCTAGTGTGGGATTGCATAAGAAAGGAGCCTCCATCTGTTCCACCCAGTGCTGGCTTGCATTAAGCAGGGTTTTCATCATATTACCAAGCAGCCCCTCCCATTCCTCGGTCAGGGCACAGCCGCAAAGCCGTGGCTCGTTCAGGGCCAGGAATCGACTGCGATGGCTGATCACATGACCCGTCCGAGCTCTAGGTCACTGGCGGGTCAGTTTCACAGTGCTCCGTTTGCATGAGTGCCCTCACATTAACACATGGCCGGCTGAGACACCAGCAGCAAGAAAATGTGTCGTCATGTGTCTTTTTGACTTGTTTGAATGATTTTCCTGTCTGGTCTGAATGTAGCCAAATGCATCTGCTGCTTTACAGTAAATCATGATGTGTGTTGCTGTGGATAAACATGTATGCATAGTTTCAAAGAGTTAATATAACCAGTTACCAACTGCGAACGAGTTATTCTTGCTCGACATCTGAACTCAGCATAGATGCCATCATTGGTCCTGCTTTGTTTTTGACACACTTGTTCTCTAAGTCTTTGAAATAAAAGTTTGGGAGAATCAGGGACTCTTTCAGTAGCTGTAATCAGCTTCTCGTCCATTTTGCACAAGCTAGGCTGAGCGATGCAGAACTAATCCAATCTGTAGTGACACAAGGAAGTGTGGAAATCAGATTGGGGGATTCGCTTCTCCCCTGACAAGCTCAGTGTCCACGAACTGGCTGAGTTTCTGTGGTTGTCCAGCTCTGTGAGGAATATCTGGTCCTATAAAGTCTGGTTGTTTTCAGACCCACAGACGTACAGTACCACCACTCCATATTACAAGAAAAGCAATGTTCTTGATGAGTTTAGATTTGCTGAAGAAGTGTGAGTATGACAGTCACAGTGAGGTAGCTGCAGTTACAAGTAGAAGGAGCTCCACTCAGGGGTTTTCAGGGGCAGTGGCAGTACATTGTGTAGTCCCTCTGTCGGTATGAAGACCACAGACAAAAACATTTCTGATCACAAGAGTCTTTCCTTTGTCTCTGAGGAAATTGAAATCTCAACTTTTCAACTCATCTTAGAAGAAATATGGAGCAATAGCTAAGTTCATTTAGGATGTGGAGGTGCTCATACAGCAGGTTTCTACTGAATGAAAACAAAGATAAAAACTCAGTTGAAGTTGAGTGCCAGCCCTGTCATACGTGTGCAACATGCTCCCATCTGAGCTGTCTGTCTTTGATCTGTGATATTAATATAACATATATATAAAGTCAAAAATAAGAAAGCAGCATGATAACCAACAAACGTTTTTAATTATAAATCTGATTCTCTGTGTGATTGTCTGACTTTGTCCCCATCCAGACAATGTTAACTGGGTCTTCTTCTTGTTCCATTTGGAAAGTAGATCGATTTTCTATTGACTTCCTTCCAACAAACGATGACTTTGGTCGTATGACAGGGTTGGGATAAAAGACCTATATGGACATTAAAGTTGGAGGACTTCGAGTTACACACTTTTATTTATTGGCTATACAGCATTTGTGTGTAGAGGTTTTTGTGGTGTTGTGGTCATTACTATACTGCTTTCCGACTGCATTTATCCTTCAGCCGCCATCACAACCCTGCAATAATAGTGACATGGCAACAGATTTCCAAATAAAGTGATGCAGTAATTAATATCTGAGGACTCTTCAGAGAAATGCTGAACTGCTGGATTCAAATGGCTGTTAATTATTGAGAAACTCTGCCGTCAAGCAGTGGATGGTGGGGATGTAGGCGCTGTAATTTGTCTTCCTGTCTGTCTTAACATACAAATACAGTAGTGTAATAAGGCCACATATATCACTTTTTATGGCAGCTAGATCTGCTCTGCTGTGTGCTGGATTGATAGATTGGAGTTTATTGGAAATATCTTTGTCAGCATGTCTCCACAGAGCACACTACAGGACCTTAAGCTATCAACATTGTTCCCTATCTATTGTTATCACAAAGGTAATTCTACCCACACATGTCTGCACTGTCTATAATGAATAGGCCACTAAAATATTTAGGTAGCCCTCCTGGTTAAACTTTAATGCCTTATTCACTGTGCACCTGTACATCTTGAAAGAAATCTGTGGCGGTGGCAAACAGCCTTTGTGCTTTGCTTTAACTGTTGAGGAAAACGACTGAGTCACAAATTTACTGTTAATGTAATTTTAAATGCTGCTTTTTTCCAGGTCACATCCTGACTGTTGTTTTAATGCTACATAAACGAAAGCAAAGAGGAAGTTCTCTCTATGTGTATTTAACATGCAGCAGAATTGCTGTTTTTGTTGACCACAGTGATATAAGAACTCTGCAGTACATGGGGACCAGGCTTTTTTCAGTAACTAGTACTAATTACAGCTGGAAATTGTCAGGTGGTACACAAACCTAGAGACACTCCTAGCTAATTAAAAATAACCTTGTATGAGCGTTGTCATCGTGCGTGAAAAAGCCATAAATAGATCAGACTTTTTATTCCCTCTCCTGCCACTGCTGTTTGTGTTGAATTGATCTAATTGTAAAGTCTCTTTCATGGCAGTGCTGCAGAGAGCAGCTGAGAGTATCAGAGATCAAAGCAGCCTCGCTTTCCCTTAAATCTGCATGGAGGCAAATTCCAGCACTCAGCGCTGCCATGCTAAACACACTAGCTGTACCTGTGCACACACATCTCCTGATTATAGTGATCCAGTCTCTGTTGGCTGGAGCTGTCATCTGTTGGCTGTAATTTCATGCAGGGGATAATGTGATGGGTTTTGTTTTGCAACAGTTCAGTGTTGCAGGTCAGCAACATGGGGAATCATCACTCTGCTCGTTGATAGATAAACACTGATCCCCAGTGCTGGACTTAATGCTGACATTAAGCTTATTTATAGTTAGTGTAAAGTATAGAGTTCAGCAATGACAAGTTGGTTAATTGATAAGTGACAGTGAACATAAAATTAAGCCCTTAGATCATAAAATGCAACCATGACTTAGTAGTAGTAGTAGTAGTAGTAGTAGTAGTAATCGATTCTATTCCCTATACCTGGTTAATCTGGTTGCACCTCTGATGTACAATGGGTTTGAACCATTCAAAACATGGGTTCCAATGGGTTGTTTTGGCATATAATACAATGGTATTTTAATATGTTTCAAGATTATTATATAGAATGAATATTAATCTAACAGTATTATACAAATCACTTTTTATCCACAGTTTGAATAAAAGGAAGTAGGAGGACTTTCCATGGGTAGCTCAAGCCAACAAGTCCTCCAGCCTAAACAACCATATAGATATAGAGTACAGTGTGGACTGGATGTTCTATTTCTAATTTCTATTTCCAAGCATTTATCTAACTGATGATACAAATATATACACAAAAGTATTTTTTGGCAACTGTTCTCATCTACATTTATCATTTATCTCTAAAAGTTACACACAGATTGGTCTGAAATTTGGCAGCAAGATCGACTTCTGCTTGATTAGATTTCGGAGCTAATCTGGATCCGGGTTTGTCTCTTCATCTCTGACGATGATCACTGGCAGTGATTCTGCTCTCAGGTGGGGAAATCCTGGCATTTGGGACTTTCAGATTGGCTGCTTACTGAGGCGACAGCTGTGCAAGTTTGTGATCTGAAAAAGGCAAAAGTGCAGCAATGTGAAAATAGATGATAGAGTTTAGACTCAGCTTTTCAGCGTTCTACAATGACACAGTAATCTCAAACCTAAGACTTTTATTTGCCTTTAAGTGTGTGGGTGTAAACATTACAGTCAAAACAGAAAAGACATTAGATAAAGCCTGTGTCAGTATGCACTCATACCGTGGGCCCATTCCAAAAATTTTCTTTGAATACAAAACACTATGTTCAGCACATAAAAGAAATACCAGAGAATCTGTGTGGACTGTGGGGACATGAGTAGTGGTTGACCTTCCCAGACTAATATATGCACCAATCACTGTTTCTGTTTTTCCTGAAGTACATTGACCTTGGCCAGGGACATCTGACCATGAAAACCCAAAAACATACTGCACATACAAAAGCAGCATGTCCTTCCTATTGAAATGATCATTTGACAGTTGATTTGGTTGTACTCCAGCAGAAAGTAGATCTCATTGCGGTCTCTGTATTATCATGAGAGATTAAATTCTGTGTGTGTGTTTTAGTAAATGGTGTGATGCTCAGGAAAGAGTTGAGGTTGAAATTTTATAGGAAAAAAATGAGAGTAGTGATTCATATGTACAAAATAAGGTCTTGCTTTTCATAATAATGGTAGTCCAACACACACCAGTGGAAATAATGCAATAGCTCTACTTAAAATGAAATTTCATGTTGCATTTGTATCTTATACTGCATCTTATACTGCTATACTTCACTTCATTATCTTTGATTTATGTTCGATTCCAGCATCTCTTTAGGACAATTGTTTTTTGAAAGTATGCACTCATTTTAGATGTTTTTGTATCAGGCTGCAGACAACAGTGCTCCAACAATGAGAGCATTAGAGAAGCCTGGACGTGGGGAAAAATCTGCAGCAACAAAGTCAGTCATCATTCTCTCACTGCTAATTTCTTTGAGTACAGAATATAGTTATTGAAAACAACCCACATGATCATTTACATTATATTCAGATGTATAGTTTGTAATACTTTCATCAAAATAGAAATTAGAAATGTTAAATGTTCCAATGTTTACAATATTTTAAAAAAATGAAGCTTTCAACACATTTGAAAGCTTCATTTTCAACAATACATGCATTGTAAATGTAATCACAATTTTTGTTTGTTGACAAGAAAACTCCACATTGCAGCTTTAAAGAAGCACTTAAAGGACAATTTTACAGCTTATCAAGTATGTGTTAAAAAGAGAGTCAGGTGCCCATCTGAGCACAGAAAGAGGTTTTACTTGTTGTAATCATTCCTCCTGTTAATACTGACCTTTGATGCCGGGTTCAGGCTGCAAGATAGGAGCCCAATAACAGCCCAACCTGACAGACGTATGGCATTGGGACCTAAAATTTGTAGTTTTATATTTTGCAGTGTCATAGCAAATGGCAACCAATGCCATTAACATGTTCTGGCATATTTGTCTAGTTATGAGAGACGGCGTAAAAAAGATGCTAACAACCCAGTGGGTATTGCCATTAGCTTTAAGCTAGCAAATCACCCATTATAATGTCCTTTAAAGTATGGAGAATGTTTCTATAGAAACACATAAAGACACAATGACTCTAATTTGATAAAATGGCCATCGTAACAAACAAATTTTTTCTGTAGGCTGGAACTGAAAAAAGAGATTCTCCCAAAAGTTTGTTTAAGTGATGGAGCCAAAATCCACTGTCCTCCGTCTGTGTTTATCAGAAGACAGTTTGGGGCTTCAGCCTTCCATATTAGTCACAATAAATGAAGATGAAGCCTTTTTGCAAAATTCTGTCTTCTGCAACTCAGCAGGCAAACGGTGTACAGGGGGACACGAAGGGCAAGTTGTACACTACTCACAAAAAGTTAGGGATATTCGGCTTTCGGGTGAAATTTCAGGATGAACCTAGAATGCACTATAACCTTTACAGGTGAACTTAATGTGGCCTTCCCTAAACTTTTGAATGCACATGTCCAACTGTTCAAT
>JAUMHL010000025.1:922576-944592 GCA_032362345.1 Sandelia bainsii | reverse complement strand
TTTCATTTTCTGCAAATAAATGCTCTAAATGACAATATTTGTATTTGGAATTTGGGAGTTATGTTGTCAGTAGTTTAGTTAATTTTACTCAAACATATACCTTTAAATAGCAAAATCAGAGAAGCTGATCATTTTGCAGTGGTCTCTTAATGAGCTATATATATTTAATAGTTAGCTGACTTGCTACAAACTGGGGAAATCAGTTTAAAAGACATGGTATTTTCCTGACAGAGAGGGTCCGATGAACAAAGCTGAATCATGGGAAAGTGATGATGATCAGGAGCTAATGCTATTTAGGAGGCCTTGGCATGGACAAGTTTGGGAACCCCTGGTTTAGTAAAATATTAGATAGATCATAATATATATAGAACTGTAAATTTAGAGTTGGATGATAAGTTGAATTAATTTTCTTAATTAAGCTGTTTACATCCATTCTCTCTTTAATGACATTCTGATAAACTCACACTTGCCGTTAGAATCTGCGTGCTACATATGTTGCTAACATCACCTTGTCAGAGGCGTTATGTATGTAGATATTAATAACTTTAAATGTAATCATGGCAGTTAGGGCCTGCTAAGTCATTGTTGTTCAAGAGCCAGAAACCAAAATAGCTGCAAAAAACTCCATTACATCAACTGAAAGGTATTTATTACATTTTCTGTTAAAACATTCAAATGGCAGTGTAGGACTATAGAGCCAAAAATAAAAGTGACACACTCAGCTTGAAAGTTAATTTTAGCATCTCATTTTGTCAGTGTAATGAGAAAGACACTCATGGGGTCAGCTGAAGTGAGCAAAGTCTTGGTCCAGTTCAGAGGATGCTGATCAAAAGGGGGGAATATGTGATGTGGAGAGGTGCGTCTCTGAGCAGGAATCAGGGCCGTATTTATTCATGATTCCACCCATCCCCCCGTACCTTCCCCCATATGCAGCCACGTCTCTGTGGGGGTGAGGACAAAAGCGTCCCCCCTTGACACGGCTTAATGCTTGTGTGTTTTTCATTTAAACACCAGTCAGTGATTGGATGATGGAGACCCATTTCATTAAGCCTGAGGATGAGCCAGAGTCTTGTGTTGTTTGGGAGTGTGCTGGAAATGGAAAGTGCTCATTTGCTGTAAAGCTCTAAGTAGTTTTGGGAGCCAGACTGTAATCAGCTGCACTTCTGCAGGGTCACTGTTAGGTTATACACAAAGGACAGACCTGCTCTTAAGAATGTTGAGTCTCATGATCAGTGCTTCTCTCACTGAATACAATCAGAGTTGTGTTGTAATAATGCAAAATGACCTAATTAGTTATGTTGTTTAGTTTTTTGTCAGCTTTCTCATTTTTACAAGTTATGCTAGCTAGGAGAAGATATATAGCGAGGCAAAGGAGGGACCCAACACAAACGATCAGATCCTAAAGCCAATAAAATGAGAAATATATGCAGGAGTCACTGTCACTGAAACAAGAGAAAGTAAGTCAGACCCCGCCCCCAAAATTTTAAAGCTCATTTTATGTCTTGTTCTTAGCTTAATTAAAACCTTTACATATTGTCAACTAGTTTTAGTATAAACTTTGTGTGAACATTATCATAACAGAAGGTAAATGTCTCCATAGTCATTGTAACCATATTAGCATTTAGCTAAAGCACCACTGTAATTCACATATAGTCACTAGTGTCTTGTTTCATCATAGATGCTTGAAACCAACCACGTCAGTGTAATTGTATTCACACTCTATTTAACTTATTTTTAATTGTACTTTTTTTACATTGGGATGTAGTGTTTTGTGTGTTCTATTGGCAGCCACAGTAAAAAGTCTAGAAGATTTCCTAACTGAACTTTTCACTCTAACATCTGATATAAATCTAAATGCACGTTATATCACGTAAACAAATACAGATAGTGATTTTGTGTTACACCCTTGGCATCTAGGAATGCAGATAGTTTTGATTCAGTCTAGGTTTAAAGATAAAGGTGAATGGTATTTTGAGTACTTTGGAAGTATTTTCTTAAAAAAAATAGTGTCCATAGAAATGGTTGACAATGATTATTGTGGATTGTCTACAGCAGTGAGGACTGTTGCTGTTGAATTATTTAAAATGTAATTTCCCAATGTTGAGATCACCACAGACAGCACTCCATTTAATGCATGAAGACTTTTCAGAGATGAAATCTCTTAATGGCAGCAATTAAAACTAAAACTGTAGTATTTTAATGCAAAGGTACAACTAGCGATAACACAGATTTTTTTGTAAGATGGGTGAACTGGTCCTTTAATAGCTTCTTGTGATGTTTTATTGTAACATATCTTTGTTTTTCTCTCGATGGCAATAGATCAGTGACCCCATTGTTAATCTGTCAACCCTTACTGTTTGTCTGCTAATGGATTTACCTGTGAGTTAATAGCTGGGGTTGACAACGCTGTTGTGTTGATTGGGGCGTGAGGAGAAGCTGTGATAGTGCCGCACACAGAGCGGAGAGTTAAGGCAGCGAGGTGATAAACTCGTCGATATAGCCATACCCTCTCTCTGCTGTTGTGGGTCACTGGCCCACATCAAACTGTCCAAACACTGTAGTTCATCACTTCTGAAGGCACCCCCCCATATGCTGACCTCCCCACCCCTTTATCATTCACACCCATTGACTCCACTTTGCCTCACATTTCCTCTTCGTCCACTTTTCCCCAGGCAGCTGTGACCTGAGCCCCACCGGCTGCAGACTCTTGACAGAATAATTGCACATAAAAGTGGCTCCTTTATGCATTTCAATTCCTCACACAAAGATTGGGGTTTTGGCCCCTTTTTTCCTCAAGGATTCATCTGATTCCAGTGTCTTTTTATCTGAGGTTAACAGATGGAGCCACGGCCTTTAATATTCCACACTCACTGTGGACCGGAGGGAACTGTCTCCTCTGAGGACCAAATCCAGGACATCAAAAGGCTTTCTAAAGGCATGGATCGAGTCTCTGGTCTTTCTCAGACTGATCCCAGTGGAGCTCGCCCCAAGTCTTTACAAATGCAGATGAATCACTTAGAAAACTTCCATTGGCTTTCAGGTTTCACACCAGCTCAGCCAAATAATGAGAATAGCCTTAATGTGGTTTTCATAGTCAGAGAAAACCACAGAGCAACTGTGAGTGTAGATTTAAGTGAAGTACTAACCCAGTGTGGTGATTTGTTTAGTGTGAATTGTTGTGTTAAGAGCACTAATTGCATTCATTTATTGGTCAAAAACAGAGGGAAAGTTGTGAGCATGACAGAGCTCAGCGTCCTTCTGCCAGCAGCTCGTTCGCACCGACGCCATCTCCCCAAATCCAGCGGCAGATACGCCTTGTAGCAGTCAGTTTGATATCAGCCACCATGTCTGTGATTCTCTTCACGGTGTGAAATGGAAACATCAAACTCTGAAGCCCCCGCCCCCCCTCCCCGTTAAATCGATCTTCTGTGTGAACACAGACAAGCGTGGTGGTGCAACTTGGAGCTATAGACACTGAGCAGAGCTCTGTGGCCTGTGGTCACATTGATGTATGTGTAGTATTCAGGGAAGGGGCAAAACATCAAACTGATAAGATTCAGTTCTCTGAGGTTCCCCCCACATTACTGTGCAGGAGTTTTCTTCACTGCCAGTGTCTGACCCTGGAATGAGAGCTGAGGTCAGGGACGTGTGACAGAGAGAGAAATGTTTGGCAGCTGCTCAGAGGAAGCCAACTGAGACCCACGGGGAGTGAAAATACTTGGCTATTCTTAAACATCAAAAATAACAAAGGCAAACTTGTCACATGGTCGCTGTAAGGATTTGCATTACTATGTGTCAGTGTATCCTTTACAGGGAGCTAACATGTGGCATGCTCAACTGCTGGATTGACAGTTAATGTTACCGGAGGCGGTTTAGCAAAATACGCTGTTTGTTATATTAAACACGTGGGCGTGCACACGACCACAAAACCAAACGCATATACTGTAGATGTTATGAGTCAGACTACACTAATTAACTGAGCAATGAGAACCAATTAAGAATAAAATGTCATCCATTATCACATAGCCATTGTTAGGTGGTGACTGTACAGTTTCCAGTTTACTTAATCATTTTAGTGCAAAGTAAAGTATTTATCATAGTTTAATTACAAACATACTGCAGCAATTTTACAGCCATAGATTCAGAATTGGTTTTATTAGCCAAGTATGCAAACATACACAGCATCAGCTCAAGCACCCCTGTGACCTCTGTCAGGATAAGTGATTTAGATAATGAACGAGCACTGTATAAAACAGTTAAATTAACTCCATACTGATAATCTACAACAATGAGCACCTACTGACATTACTTTGAACAATTGTGATATTTCTAGAATATAATAAAGTTTAAAAATCACTCTGAATGTTCCTTCGCAGTAATGATTCATTTTATTTCTGATAATTATATCATGTTGGTGCTATCCCTGTACGTTTGTAGAAGATTTTGGATACCAGACTATTACTTGTATCAAAGTACATGGTGGTAGTGTTCATTTGTGACAGATCTGAGTACTTCACAGATTTACAGAAACATACAGACTACTCTGAATAAATTGGCTACAAGAATTACAGGCATTAGCTGTATCAGTAAACCATTCTTAATATTTCTAATAACAATAATTATTGGGCCAGAACATGACAAGTGTGATGCTGTATAGTACAACTGAGTACAGTGCATATGAAATAAGCAGAAAAAAGTTTTCTTTTCCGCTTCACTATCCTAACTCACAGACCAGTGGTTATATCCAGAGTTAAAGTAACGACAGCATTTTCCAACTGTTTGGTCTCATCCTGTCACTTCACTTCCATATATGCAGTTACGTTGCATTGGTGTACTTCAGTCCTGTTGACTGACTGAGAATTCTGAGCATGGGGATAGGGTATGAGCACTGACAGGGAATCTCTCTTAGCCTGAGGTTTGAGCAGACACCTGTGATTACTGCTGGTGATCTGGAGCCATAATATATTGCTGGTGAAGACAATTGTACAATGTCTCACACTGACTGTCCACACCATCTGGCTTCCTTTGCTGCAGCACACGATACACTGATGTGAGAAATGTGTAACTTGCTAAACAGCTGCCACATTAACTGGCTGGCAACAAGGATAAAAGACATTTGAAAAGATTAAGTGGAACTTTGCCACAGTTTTTTCGTTCTTCATTCTTGTAGCGCTATGTAGTTGATTCTGAACATTGGTCAAGGACCACAGTGAAAGAGAATTTTTGTCTTCTCTACGGACCTCTGCTGCCTCAATTTCATGTCCATGAAGCTCAGGTTTTTGGATTAGACAGATGGTTCATTTTCTTCTTCTTCCTCCTCTTCTTGTCTAGCCAGATGCTACACTAGCTGTGGTTTCAAAAAGGTGCTCACAAAGTTTTGGTTGGTATTGAAGACCTGAAGTTGGTGTCACTCTGGAGCCAGTTCTTTGGTGTGATTGAGAAGAACCAGATCAAAATAAGGAACTGGCTCTGAACCAGACCTTAGTGGATGAAGGGGTAACAGAGCTCTTCTGCTGTTTTTGCCTAGTTTGTAGCAGTGGATCTGGTGCCTCCACACAGTTCATGTCAAGTTAACTGAACTTTTACTTGACAGTTCAACTGTCTTTAATCCTCTCCCTGTGGTGTGGAAATGTTTAATAAGTGACGCATCAGACTCGGACAAGTGTGTCCAAAACCTACTGCAGTGCATTTCACACCGCTTAGGTCAGATTCCATCTACTGAGATTTTCAGAACAAAGGTGAAATCAGGCACTAGAAGAGAGCTGTGATGAAAACAAACAATACCTAAAACTGTCACACCTCCCACACGGAGCCACAGAGATGATTTAGGAGGACTTGTGCAGCGGCAGTGACTGATAGGCTGCTGAGGAAGGGGCTGTAGCCGGCGGTGGAATGCGATCATGCGCTAGCATTACACACTGAAGCAAGGAGGGATTTTACTCTCTCTCTGGTCCACTCAGCAGCTGGTCTTACTTGGTAATGCTGGATAAGTTCGTGCTGTGCTCTGCTCAGACGAGAACAGCTTGCCAAGCAAAAAGAAGGGGAAATAAAGGGGGAAATCAGAAGGAGCAGATTGTGAAGTAACCTCAGTGAGTGAGCATTAGTCATCTCTCCTCAGGATCAAGAAAAGACTAGTACATGTTTTGTGGTCAAGTGAAGAGAGAGGGGAGGAGTGGTATGGGTGGATGCTGGTAGGAGCTGTTCCTCTCTCATGCAGACTGTTTGAGTTGCCTGAAAACATTGGGGTCTTTTTTTTTACGTCTCGTGCTTACAGCAGAGAACTTAACTAATCCAGATCTCAAGTTTCTGGCCTGACGATGTCAAGGGCATGTGGAATCTAATGTGGAAGTACTGCATTTCAGTGCGGACCTTAAGGTAGGGGGATCCTGTTACTGCACAGCTACAAAGCAAGGGGGTTAAGCACTGGGGGTACGCTCACTCTGTGTTAAAAGATATTTAGACACTTTTTTACATAGAATCCTCATATTAAGATAAAACATTAGGCTATTGGAGGTCATTTTTGATTTACAGTTGCAGTTAATCATTTTCTCTGTCAAATATCAGGAAGATGCTGATCAAAACTTCTTATAGCCCAAAACTGACTGCCTGTTTTGTCCAGATACCAGTTCAGAGCACAGTTTACATACATAGATTTTTTCCTTGTTTTCACAGAATACTTTCTGTTGTCTAGAAGTACAATTATTTTGAAATGTTCAAGAACAAAAACTAAAAGGAAAGTCTACATAACTTTCATCTTGTGACCTCTCAAATTTATCTTGTGACACGTTCTGGAGGTCCCAGGCCACAGGTTTGTAACCGCTGACTTAAACTATGATTCGATTTTTTAAGACTGTGGCATATTCTGGTATATATTTTATGGAATAATTGTTTCAGCGCTACTTTAGTTGAAAAGCTCATTGAAGCTTGAAAAGATCATTTCCTGAGGTTGTTAGTGACTATATTTGTTGTTTTCCGTATGTTGTTATGTCTGTGCTGTTGTGAGAAGGATGATCCAGTTGAAACAAGCCATGAGAGGTACTGGAGAGGACGGGCTAAAGCATTAATGGTTCCACACAGTGATTTCACCACAGCAAGGCTAAAATTAGTGGTCAGTGCGGCTACAGTAGCCTGAGTCAGCAGAAGCCAGTCACCATTCATAAACTCCTATGCTCTGTAATTCCAGCCTGTGCCTGTCGGCCAGCCGCAGCTTGGAGTTCATGCTTTAATACAGAAATGTTTCCTCCCTCTCAGTGAGTCTCGGCCATTCTGTTGAATTTCTGATTCCTGTCTGGTACAGCGCACGCGTTCCGTCTTGTGTAACTTGGCCATCAGACATTTTCCATCTCTGCTGATTTCTCATGAATGCCACAGCTACATGATTTTTCCTCTTGGCTTGGAGTCCCTTCTGTCAGCTCTGCTAAAAATTACCACACAGTCACATGTGTGCAGCGGACCTAGAGGCTAAACTTGAACGTGTGGTATTTTTAGCTTTAATTAGCCATGTCCAAACGCAGTTTAGTGTCTTAGTTTTCTCTTACTATCCAGTTTTTTCACGCTGGACAGCAGCTGATAAAAATGATGCACTTTTCTGGAGCCTAATTAAAGCTGCAGTAGTTGACTTTTGGTGGTACAAGCTACTTGTTCAGCTGGCTGTTAACTGTTTGTCGTGTGTTTGGTGCTGAGCTGGTAGCATACAGTTGGTTTATGAGAGTAATTTTTAGCTAAAACAAGCTTTCTCTTGCTGAAAGAAGGTTGATGAGAGCGGGCCAGAAAAAAAAAAAAAAAAGTGAAGTTGGATGACAATTCTGTGTGGCTTATTTTACACGCATTCACTTCACTCATTGTTAATAGAAAATATTTATTAGTGCAGCTTTAAGGTGCACAGTACTTTTTCATTTAAAGCATGAAAGCTTTGTTTCAAGTTTTAGGATTTTATATAACATCAAATATTCATGACTGTTTCTTTATTTTTTAACATTTAAACACTTTAACTGTGTCATTTCCTATACAACATAGACAAACAATCCCACTTATTACTGAATTCTAATTGGTGCATGGAAATTTGCAATATTTTCCCCTTTAATCCTCAGCGTCTTCAAATCAACTGAGACTTCATTGTTCAACAAAAGAATCTGATTGATATAATTTATCATTTTTGGGCCCTTTAAGAAGTGATTTTAGCAGTTGCAAGATGCTACTGTTTTCTCTCTGCCATACACACCTAAGACCTTTCACAGTGTTATTGTTGAGGATGACAGATTGACCCTTTGATAGCACTCCTCTTTGAGCAGGAATAGACAGCAGTGTCGTCCGCCTGTAGTACATTCCTGCAGACAGGAGTCATACTTCAGTAATTCTCCTCTTCTCACATGCAGGTCTCGCTCTCCCCTGACCCTGCTACACTGTTTTTTCCCCCCAGCTAATGCCTGACTACATACCAACGCCATCTGTGTGTCTGAGACATTGGTTTTCCCCACTCTTCACTATCTGCAGAGGAATTTTAACCTGCATTGCTGAAGCTGTTTTGTAATAAATTCTCTTTAAAGAGCCTGGCTTTACAGCAGAGGCTGGCTGAGGCTCTTTGAACTGTTAGCACACTGTATTTTTCTAAAGCTGTTTGTGTGCAGGCCCTTTAAAAAGGTTTGCCAGTGAAACAGTAGAGGCCAGGGAACCTGATCTGACCATTCCGACTGCAAGCCAAAGGAGCACAGGGTATTATTTATTGAACTCAGAGACTCAGACTGGAGTTGGAGCTGCCAGTTCAAAGTGACCCACAATACGTGTCTGTTTGTTTGCATCCTGTGTTCCTGGCCTCCCCAAGGAGAGGAAGTACAGTGTCTGTGCTGAACTCCACAACAGTTCGTCTGGTGTCTCAACGACTATTCCAGCCCCTTCACAGCTTCCTGGCAAGCGGGCAAACGCAACAGATCAGATCTCTTTCTGGTTTGTCTACGAGCAGATCTACTCAGTTACACCGCTCTTGTAGTGAAGAAACGCTGAGCTGGCCTTCCAACATCCAGCACTTTAAAGGTAAAGTTCCCCTGTACATGTATGTGCTCAGCACTCCAGCAGGTCTTTCTGTAAATGGAGCAGAGCAGTCAGTCAATTGTTGGCCGTACACTCTCTGTCTGAGTGCTGAAGACATGGCGAGTGTGAGATCTGCATCACCGGTGGTCAGTTGAATGGGTTCATTAAAAAAAAAACAGATATCATTACTGTTTTTTACACACTCACTGACTCTGCACTCGTGAATGATTTTTATACTTGCAGGCTGTGTTGCGTGATGCTCTATGCTGGATTGTCTGTCAGTGAATCTGCCATGTGTGTTGAGTTGATTCCTGACCTCACGTTATTTCAGCTGCCATTCCTCAGCAATTTCGCACGTTTGTCTTTAGTATGGAAGGAATTCTTTTCATCCTGATTAGGATTGTCGCATGTGGTCTTGTTAAGTGAAATGCTAATTTACCTTGACTGAGTGTCTCCCACAGTGAAGGACACAGCAGTTGTGTCTGGCTATTTTTTTTTTCTTTTGAAGAATTTAAACACTCAAGGTTCTGCAGAAAGTCGTGTTTTATTGATGTAGCTTTTTAGTTTGACTGTATGTCAATATTGTAATCAGCTGTTATAAATATTTCAGAGTGGGAGCGTCTTATTTCCACCTGTAATTTGATTTGACTTCTCTTTCCCAGACTCCCAGTATCAATACCACAATGAACTAATACTCAAATACATGTAAAAGTTTTCTTTTTTGCCTAATAATGATAATATTACTAATAATCCAGCAGTTATTTAAAGGAATGTCTCTGCTAAGATCTAATTAAGGGGGGGGTTCTGGAAAATAATACTCTTTTCACGACAAGAGGCTCCAACTACCTGCTGATTTTTCTGTAAGGTTAGAAGCCACTGGTTTAATTCTTGTCTGGCTGCTGTGTTTTGCACGATTATGAAGTTTTTATGTCAAATTTTAATCTAAAATATATGGTGGTGCTTTGGCAATTTTCTCTATTCTTGCATAAATATGACCTAAAACTCGAACAGGTTTTAATGCGAGTCCTAAAACTAGATAAAGGGAACCCAATTCAACCAAATAAAAACACTTTTTTCTTGAAGCCATGATGCACTTCTTCAAACCTGTGTTGTCATGATAAGACATTGATAGTGAAGACCCAGATTTCTCTTCTTTAAATAAAGCAGACTCTGACTCCCAGAGTCACACCAGACTGATCATCCCATTGATGTCCCTAATTTCCCCTTTAAATGAATTGATAATCTTAGGAGCTTCACATACTTTTGCCACAGACGCATTAAGATTAGATCATTTTGCACAACAAACAAATTAGTAACAGTTTTGTCTATTTATCTTGTGTTAGGACTTGCACAGTTTGAAGTCATTTTTGTGCAGAAACAGGAGGAGTTGACAAATTTTGTAGTGCCCCTTTCACTACATTTTTCAAAGAAATGTAGTGGACTAAAAGTATGACCTTCCCTTTGGAAATGTAGTGGAATAGAAGTATAAGGTATTGACTTAAAAAGTCGTCTACAAAAATAGCATCTTTTCTTTTGCTGTCTCTTGCTTGGATGGAATTGTAATGGATATAACCATGAATAAATGTCACTCTGATAACTATGATGTCATTGTAGCTCTGGCAACTGCTGCACTGAGTCTTTTTTAATGCTATAATTGGCCCAGTCCTAGCATTAGTGGTGACCCGTGACTCGTCAATAATGACCGGACAGTGGCCGGTGTGGTCAGGGACACAGTCGCCACCTGGGGTTCCTCCTCCATCTTTTACGCATTTGAATGAGGCCAAGCTCATCCATCATTAATAGCCACAGTGGCCCTGAGCGCAGCTCGCTCTGTGACGGTCGGCTAGGCTCTGATCTCGTGCTGCTAGTGGTCCAGGGAGTACCTCTGGCCCAGCCCCTTCCCACTGACTGATAAAATCTGAGCTTCTAGCCACATTCCCTATGACCGTCCTCTTCCAAAGTGTTTTTCCGAGTGTGGCCACCTCTGCCTTTGTGAAATCAGAATGGATTGTAACCACATAGTGCCGTGTGTGTATATGCAAACCCACAGCACAACATGAAGTGCAATGTGAACGAACAGAACATTCATGCTGCCAACATCTGACTGACCACATATTATGTAATTCCTTAAAGCATCATTGTGTGACTCACATCCTTGCCCTAAACCACAGGCACACAGACAAGTGAGAGGTTTGGGGGCAGGGAAACACAACATCTAGAAGTGCTCGGTGTGTGATTCAAAGTCAAACACAGTGTTGTCATTTACAAAGTATTCTAACATTTGTAATAGCAGCCTTCTCTATGGTACGTTGCACAAACCACCTTCAACAGCCTTTGACAATCTGATCCAAAGAGACAAAGTTTAACAAACACACACACATGCAAAATCATAAGAAATATTATCTTCATGTTATCTTAATCATCACAGTTTTATTCATAAAAAAAGAAAACATGACTACCATACTGAAGGTTTGTTTGCCAGCTATTTACCACAAGACCAACTCAGCTAATATCACAGCAATGTCGTTGATAATGTGCAGCCCCGTAGCTAATAAAAGGGGGGTTAATGGTTCCTAGAACACCTCCTGCTACTCACCCACGCCCTTTGGCTTAGCATTCTGGGAAAGTATCCATCACTGGCAGTATTTACTTGGGGGCTTTGTTTTCACTTTTTAATTGTATCAGCCGGGGGGCAGCAGTACATGGCTGCTAATATATGAATATTAGTGTTGTTACTGCTGGAGGAAAGGCACAGCACAGTGAGGTTACTGAGAAGAGGGATTAAATGTTGAGTTATATGTTTGTCAGTGTTACATCTGGACAGTATATTCTAATTATTATAAATTGATGTCTGTTTAAAAATTGTTTAATAAGAAATCAGCACAGGAATTTATTGATCGATTGAAGTAGAAACTATTTATAACCCACTTTGACCTCTTATATCCCTGTCCTCCACCAGCCTTAAACCCTTCTCCACAACTTTAACCTCTCTTTCACTCCCCTTGCCCCCTCCTCCTCCTTTTCCTCCCCCTTATTATTATTTGCGGCTGAAGTCTGCAATCAATTAGTATGAGAGTGAGGCCCAATCAATTCCTGCTCATTTGCAATTCCTCCCAGTTAAACACTTTCCTTTATTAACAATGTCATAATTAATGCAGAGGAGATTGAAAAGAAGGAGGGAGAGGATGGAGTTGGTATTAGAAGTGTGTGTGTTTTTTATTAGATTATACCTGCTCATCCAACCTGCAGCCATCCAGTGCAGTACACACAAAATCACTAATCTGTCATATGTGTAGTGGCTCATGCTTGAATTATACAGTAGTTTTTACCCTAAATGGCCATGTAGGCTTTGCAGTCATGTCAAATAGTGAGTCAAAAAAATGTTGTGCAGGCCACAGAGTCTCTGGGCCCCTCCAATCTCAGACGCATAAACTTGAAACTCCTTCAGAGGAGTCACAGGTGTCTTGGTGTCCTCTCTCACTAGTCCTCTTTATGCACAGTCACTCAGTGTTTGAGGACGGTATGCTGTAGGCAGATTTACACACGTGCCATATTCCTTACACCGGTGATGATTTAGTTGAGTCATAGGGGGTGAATACATATTACTTTTAATTACTATGTAGTGGTCTGTCTTCACCTTAACATAAAAGCATTTTTTTTGTCAAAAAATCCAATGCTGTAAAGAAATAAAATGTGAAAACTTACATGGAGGGTGAGCATATTTCCTATGCTCTGCACAAACAAACTGCTAGAATGACAGGTGCAGTGGCCTTGGTCACCCCTTTGTGTCACTACTGCTTGAGTCATATTAACAGAGGTTGAGGCCTACGGCCCCCTTGTACCCTTGGCCCCTTGAGCCTGTGCCTAGTAGGCCCATTCATTAATTCATCCATGGTGCAGCCATAATTATACTGCATATTAAAAATCTTTAAAAGAAACCACCCTAAGCCTAATGCTGACACTCATGTGCTCTGTGCACTCATGTAGCTGCAGAGGAGTAAACTCAGATAACCTACTGCACGCTGCTAATGCTCCACTTGCTCCCCACAGCAGTATTAGTTATAGACTTACTACCACTTACTATTTTGCAGGATGTTAGGGGTAGTGTTGTATTTAAGATGAGGCGAGAAGAAAAATCTGTCGGCTGATATTGCTGTTGTCAATATTACTTTGAATTACTTTAATAATAATTAATGTGATGCATATTATTTTGTAAAAATAACAAGGTACGATATTGTTCACATAAAGTTACATGTGCAAGACGTTGATAAATAATGACGAGTTTCAGCCTGTCTATAGTATTGTAGCACAACATACTTAAGGAAGAAAACATAAGTGCCAAATAGACAACAGCCTAATTAACTGAACTGAATGGATCCTTAATGACTTTATTATTGAGCCCATAAGCTAATTTAGAAATGTAAGTAATATTTATATCAACATGTAGCTATTAACTACTGCTAATATTCCTCTGAGCTGTCCTCGTTATCAAACTGGCCTTATTTAGTACTGACCCAGAACTGATCATAATTACAGTGTGATTTATTGACACAGCTAAATTGTGAGATTCCAGCCCAGGCTTATATGAGCCTTAGATGTATTTCCTTATGCCGCTAAAACACGGGGAGTATCCACAGTCGATCAGCCCACATCCAACCTCCTAAAAGAGTATATTCTACACTCTGTGTTGATATTGAGAAACAATAGGTCATGACAGCGATTTGAACCAGTAGATGTGAGTAGGATGTACACAGCTGTGTGGAAGCATGTATTATGTGGGACTGGGGGGCAGGTGGTGGACCACTGGTAATAACTGGGCAGCCAGTGGTCCCCACACACCAATCTATCTTCCTCTGGCCTTAATGAAAAGCCTTTTAACATCTGATCTTTGAATGTTGCTCTGTGGACGTGGGTGTGGTTTGAATATGACAGACTGGGAAAACAGACCAGTATGAAGACAGATATTAGTTTGTGATAAAAGAGCTGTGTGATCCAGGTGTAGATAATTGCACTGGAGGGGGCTGTAATGTTTTCATAAGTGTGTGTTTGCATGATTCTGTGCCCCTTTTTCTGTGTTTCTTCCTTGGCTCACTTTCAGTGCACCGAGGTGTCTGTTTGATGGATTGAGCAGATAGTGTTTGATGACACAAGAGAGGCCTATTAGAAATTCATAGCAGATTATCCACACTACTGAAATGATAATGGACATCAGGGACATAACGGCTGGCGTTTGCATTTTCCACCACTTCCTGTGATGTATTTTGCATTATTTTACCGTGGATTTACCGTGCTTGTTCTCTCTTTCCCTTGTCTCCGACTTGAAAACAATTCCTCAAAGAGCCGCTAACAATCACATTGTTCTGTTTCTCCTTCATGCTAGCAGCTTTCATCTGATACCCCCTCACCTCTCCCCCCACCCAATCAAGTCACAGTGACGAGAGTTGCTTGGAAGAAATGAGCTCTCATACTTTATCAATATGAGTTCCCTTTGAAGAAAAAAAAATCTTTGACTTTTTCTCTCAGAGATTTCTTAGCTTTGCACTTTCTTCACTGTCATTCACTGTTTGTTTGACAAGAACCTTATCTCGGATGCCTTCGAGTCTTTTCATGGTATTTCGCCCAAGACAGTACAATTAAAATGTGTTTTGCAGTGACTAACGCCTTGAAAGTCTAGAAGAATTCTGACACTTCACAAAGTGGCTCCAAACAATCTCGTATTGTGTTTTGTGTGACAGAACATCCCATAAAATTGTCCAATATCTGCATGTACGTACAAAGCATTTTGTCAAAGCTTTAAGAAAGTGATGTGAACGCTTTCAGAATATTTTATCTTTACCGTTCTCTGACGTACTGTGTGAAATGTGTTGTAATAACACCACCTGTACGGTTGGTTATCTGGGCTGACAAGGTAATAATACAGTAGTAAAGTAGATGTGTGTTAAAGCTTACAGGAAGTTCTAGTAGTGATTCTCGTGAAAGGTTCAAGCAGAATTTCAGAAATCATGTAGGCTTTGCATTGAGGTAGAGTTCAGTCAAGTAGGGCAAACTTGTTTTTTCTTGCCCCATTGGAGTTCTTTTTAACATTGTTGCTGTGTTCCCTGAACACATCACTGAACATGATGAGGACAGGGTTGTTATTATCGATGTTGATAGTTGCCACAACTACAAAAATAAGATCCATGTTTTAATAAACCACTTGTATCCTACAATGAATACATCATGTCTGGCCTGTGAGGTGGCACTCAGCAGCCCGACAGCAGGATACGGCCAACATCTCCCCTCACAAGACGCTAAACACTCTCATTAAATGCAGCTCTGCCTTTGCACACAAACATCTGTGTGTTGCCACGGTGAGTCAGTGGACCTCATCCAGCACCTATCGTAGTCATTCACCGGGGCATCTCTCAGAGTGGCATGCCAGCTCCTCGTACACCATGCTTCACTGCTCACCAACCGTGGTGCACCTGGCACTAAAACGAGCGCACACCTCTTCCTGAAGTGAAAGAGAGACTGCCATGTGATGAGGGGGGGGGCTGTGGATCCAGCACAGAGCCTGCTGTTAGCTCACATATGAGAGAGCATATGCTCAAATGTTTTGAGAAGAGCTCTTGCACAGCAGAAGCGAGGATCTTGTCTCCTCCCTGTGGAGGATGGCATCACAGGCTTTCACTGCTGTAGAGCTGCTGCCTGAGTCGGTGCGCAGCTTACAGATGTGTCCTTCTGAGGAAGCCTTGTTTGATTTCTATCAGTTACTGGAGTGATTACATCAACTTGGTGGTGTGTGTGTGTGTGTGTGTGATGTGTTTTCTGAGATTTATGCAGGCACTATCAGCATTCTTTGTACTAAAAACCTTGATTCAATTAGTGGATCCATGAAGCCCCTCAAACAAAGCTGTTTCATGAGACATTTTGCTTTTAGAACAGTTGTTAGACCCTACATCTGGACACCTTGGTGTTGTGACAGGCTGTGAGGAGTCGCAGTTGAAAGCGCCTCTCGCTCTCTCACTCTCTCACTCCAGCTCTTTCTCTTAGTGGCGTTGAAGCTGACGGTGCTGACATGGTGTCAGAAGTAGTGCCAGCACAACACCAAGCCTCTAGGCTGTGGACCGCTCTAATGAGCTCCCCTGAGTGGTTACCAAGCTGATGGAGATGGCCCTTCCTCTCTCCTCCCCCTCAGTCAACATGCCTAACTCTTAATTGGTGGGAGAAGAAAGAGACACTACAGAATTACAGGAGACAATTCTTTGGTCAAAAGAAAGGGGGGGGAATCTATTTCCACCTTAGAAGAATGTAAGCCTCTTTCACTCCAATTATCATTTCCAGCACAGGCCTAAGGATTACATCAGCCAATATGTCCTAAGCCTGAGGAGAAGGACATGTGTGAAGAGAGAGGAGTCAGGTGTTCTTTTCTGGAAGATGCAAGACGCACATTTGCCAAATATCTGCTGGTTTTTCACCTAATTTTGATCATATTGTTGGCTGAATATCAAAGTGCTCTTCATGTTCCTGAGCTCAAAATGGTCCTGATGTCTGGAATAATGACTCCCTCTACTGGTCACTTATAAACACAGACAGAAAACAACAACAAAAAAACAGATCAACCAGAGTGGCATCTGGACAGCAATGTCAATAATTCATCTTTTTACAATTTTTATTCCAAGTTATTGCAAAAAGAAATAAAAGTGACATACCAAAGCAAATATGCTGAAATAAAAATAAATTTATTTAAAAATTGAATTAATTATGTGACCAGGCTGCAGATTGTGTTGATCATCCTTATTAATTATGTAGGCCATCATCTATTCATTATTTAGTACCATCACTTACATAGCCAAATTAAATAGCTTGCGGGAAAAAACAAGCTCCTGGGTCCCTGTCCTCCAGCTGTCTGTGAACTTTATTCTTAGAAATTGATATCTTAAACATGGATGATACACAAAAACTGAGTTGGCTATTCACATGCAAAGAAGAAGACATATGGCAACATGTTTTTCTTTTTCACAGTGGAAAAAAAAATCTTCTGTGTTTCTACATCAGTACATATACAAGTCCGGTGTATATGTAATTATGTACTTGTACTCTATTGTGTATTAGAATATGTTTTGTTGTTTGAAATAATGAAGCTGTTAAGACTTGATTTTGGCACAAGGACCCTTAGAACCTTTGTCGATACATACTGTGTTTCACTGTATTATCAAGCGCCCAAAAACGACAAAGAGTTGTTGTGTATTACGTCTTCCATCTCTCAGGGCTGTACCTCTCTTATGTAATTCCTACATCTGTCCATGTGTAATTATAAACCTCTTTGTGTGTTGGCCTCACTTTCAAACCGTATGCTACATCATCTTGAATGTTTGATTTTCAGCTCTCAATATCAAAGTCAGTATTTCAATTTATAAAACTTCATATTATATTTTTTAGATGTGTGTGGTCCTTGTGGGCCGTGACAAGCCAAGGTAACATCGAAGAATTAGAGGTGACTGAGACTGTTGCGTCATCTTCGTCTGGCCAAAATGGAAAGGAAATAGCTCTTTGTACCAGCAGGTGGCAGTAGTGTGTGTTTGTCATGTAAAAAAGGGGAAAGCAGAAGAAGACCTAGAACTGCAGATATGCAAATCATAACAAACAGCACTAACATTTGCTCATTATTTCCACACCAAACTTATTGGAGAAACCTTATAGCTACTTCTAATTGATAACGTATGCGATAATAATAAGTGTTCCTGGAGTCCAGTGTCCTTCTTGTGCAGTGATTCGTTAAGCTCAGGTTCATTCAACATACTACTTGTGCCAGTGATGTGGGACACAACCAGAAAACTAGTGCAACATCCGACCGTTGGCTTGGTGTGACACGGCCGTTACACAGTTTCCATGTGAAGAGCGAAGATTAGGTTTCACAAAATACGATGGACACAAAAGCATTAGGAGCTGAGTGATCTTGACATGGGCCAAATTGTGTTGGCTAGACGTCTGGGTCAGAGCATCTCAAAAATGCCAGGTTTTGTGGGGTGTTACCAGTGTGCAGTGGTCAGTACCTATGGGCAACTGGTAAACTGGTGACAGGGTCATGGAGGCCCAGGGCTCACTGATGTGCTTGGGTAGCAAAGGGTAGCTACTGTAGTACAGCTTGGTGAAAAATTAAATGCTGGCTTAGACGTTTGTGTCAAACGGCACCCAGCTCCACCAGTCAAGTGATTATGTCAGACTGTTTTATTCCCTGTGGAAAAAATAGTATCAATAATTCGCTGAAACACTTCTCATGTGACGGTTTACAGAGATTTAAGTGAGGGCGACATATTGTATTCCCCCCAGCCTCCATGCTGAAATCCATTCACTATCTCTGTAATAATCCTTTGTGCACAGTGCTCTCATCTTTTTCCCTCGAAAATCAAAGTTACTTGACTACTTTTACAACACAGAGGAGGTGACTGGGGGCTTTTTTTCCACACAGTGGCTTATTAACCACTGTTTGATATACTGATAGATGCTGTAAAGAGTTCTGTGTGTAGAGTCAGCCCCTGAGAGGAATTGTCAGCTGTAATGATTTTTTCAGCCTGTACCTGTGTGACGATGACTGTTCAGTGAGGAATGCAGCATCTCAAACAGTGTTAGGAGCAGAAGAATATTATGTGATGAGGAATGCATAGCACTTCATTTGTCTCTTCAATAAAAAGAAAACTTTCTGGGGAGAAGTGATAATCAGATCGTAATAGCATCTTTTTATTCATGCTTTTCTTCCTATTCACCACTTCATTTCCCACGTGCACCTAAAGGAAATTAAACATTTCCCATAACTTCCCTCTGCTGCTCAGGGCAGGTTTTTGTTTATTTTTTTGCATGTGTCCATCTGCACAGCGTTAGCACCCTGAACACACTGCTCCATGTTGCAATGTGTGAAACAGTGTTGCTGATCCCTGCGATGTCACAAGCTGTCCTGCTTGTAGAGGCTTATGGAGAAACGAACGGTAACGAGCTGCTTTATCCTCATTAGCATCATTACATTATGACGTGCCTCCAGCTATTGTTGTCTCTCTCAATCTCCAGCCCTCCCTCCTCCCACCTCTGTTGTTTTGCTGCCCTTTCTTGCACCAGCAGCGTGCGCGTTATTGAATCTGCATGAGAGAGATGTGTGTGAGGAGAGGTGATGCAAAAGCGGTCAAAGAAATGTCAGAGCGAGGAGTGAGGAGTTTCCCCAAGATGTAGTTTTACCAAAAAGAAAAACCAAAAAAAAAAAAAATAATTTCAGATACTCTCTTCAAGTGTTAATTCCCAGTGAATCCAGTGAGACAAGCTGTGGTGGTAGGATTCAAATAAATACATGTTATGCAGCCCCAGACACAGCAAGCTGTGACGTGTTCTGACTCCTGTCAGTCATGAGCAGCTTTACATTTTTCTCACACTGACCCCTCAAACATCAAAACCACCAGGCAGTGTTAATGCTGCAGCTGATCAGTATGAAACAGTGTGTAAGGCACGATGTTTAATGTCTCCTGTGGCTCTAGAGGATCTTTGCCAAGTCTGAGAGAATACTCAAGTGACATGTGGGCTCAGGCTTGTAGTCTGTGACAGCCACTGTTTTGTATGTAAGCCCACAAGCCAGCAGCACTTTGGAGCACATCATCACGCAGTGTATCAACATGACGGACCTGGCCACTGTCCAGTTTTCTAACTTTAATGTGAATCAACATTCTAGTTATTGTACCTTGACTACACCTTTATGTATGTGTATATGTATCTAATAATAACGTAATTCTTTAATAAGATGCAGGTGTGGAGAGACAAGGCAAAGCAAAAGTGGTGGAGTAAATGTCAGAGCCACTCTTGCAGTTTGATAGATGTGGGCCTTTTCTTGGGAGGGAGGGTCTAAACAAAGAGATACAGTCAATTTGCATTTTTGGAAATGTGGGATCAAATGACTTGCATCTTGACTCAGCCTAGGAACTGAAAGTCACATTTGGCTTCAGTTGCTTTGATTTTGACATTTTAAATAATGGTATCTCGCAAGTCCGTTTTAATTTAGAAGTGCAGTACTAAATGACTGAAATGCCTCTTTTAAACATAATCGGGGCATCTGGTAGCTGCGAGGTTAAGAGTGAACAAAATAAGCCGTTTTCAAATTAAGCCATTTCGTCCACAAGTTAGGTTTAAGTTTAGTTAGGTTTAGTTAAGCTACACTTTCACTTGGTTACAATAATGCTTTTGAACATAATAACTCAGCCTTGCTTCTGGGTATTATCGCTTGTCTGCAGAAGGGAAATCATCTGAGCCTGCTAGCTGTTTTTGTGTCTGCTGTGGAGAAAAAAGATGTTCGGTCGCTATAAACAGCTCTTTAAGATGGATATTTTTTGCAGCACAGAGTATGGTAAGGAAAGCTTAAAACCTCAGCAATGGTTTTATAGCCCAAGCTGAACTAGCTAAACGGGGACGCCACCTGTCAGAAGAAGCCATTAGTGGGAAATCTCATTATCAGTAATCCTATAGGCCCAGTGGTAAGAGCACAGCAACTAGTCTCCACTCTCTCTTTCTAACTCTCTGTTTGTACCACCCGGCACAGCCAACAGTCGTGCTACTGCATCAGTCGTCGTGGCGACAGGTCTGTGAGTATTAAGGCTGAAAGGGGGCACGACCCCTGGCAGACTTCCTCCCAGGTGGATCGCGAGGCTCCCTCGGGATATTAATGCCGCTCCATGCCAGCTGCAGTTTACAGTCACATCAGTAAGTCTGTTGGTTTAACTTCCTTGTATTGTCAAATTCATGGTGTGTGTGTTTTGTCAGTTAAACAATGTGGACCTGCGTAACCATGCTGTTGTGTCGTAGTAGTGGATCTCAGTCTGCTATATGAGCTGTGTAGAGCACAGTGATCAGTGATGTATTGGACAGAATGCTGAATGTCAGCAGGGCAACATTCTGTTTAGCAGGCATAGTGTTAAAAATGTTTTTTGTGATTTAGGATGCTAACGTTTGCTAATATTCAAAATTCATTAGTTATTCAAAAATGTCATTAGTTTTGCAGGAATTTGATCATAAACCAAACTGTTGGACAAATCCAAATTTGATGACAACACTAGAGAAAAGCTACCACCAAAGCTAGTATGATTCATCTTGACCGGGATGTGTATGTCAGGATCAAATTTCAAGGCAATGCATTCAATAGTTGACACTGGATAGTTCCATTAGAAACCTGTTAATTTGCTGGTGGAGCGAGAGGAAAAGTCAGTAGGTCATTAGACGGCATCATTTGGGGACCAGTAGTAGTAGTTCTCTCTGTATAGCAAAGTGGTGAATCTACTGACTTTGTTTTCCACACATTGCTAGTGTGGCTGCAAATGTGTGATTATATTATTAATGGGAGTAAAAACCACCAAGTAATGGAATTCGGACAAATCAATATTGTATAAGATATTGAATCAAGTGGCCTTCAAAGAAAGAAAAGCAGAAAATAAACGATTTGTTAAAAGCATTATTGATTTTTGTCCCACTGTTTTACCTTTGATTTGATAGATTACTCAATTGTTGAGTCTATGACTTCCCACTTAATGACAATTGAAGCTGAATAGTTTGATGGCATAACTGTAAGAGATCTTATTTCACTACACCCTGTGTTAGAAAGGTTTGTCAGCGTGGATGGTTTGGCCTAAGTTTATGACTTCAACATCAAGATATACCAGCAACAGGCAGCATTTTATAATCCTGTTTATGATCTTTACCGAACCTCAGAGAAATACAATGCTATTTGTCATACAGAGTTTTTTTGTGGAAATAACTTTTTTTCTATTAACTTAACATAAATATCTAAAGTTTTATATTTTCAAAATAATTGTACTTAAAATTTCTAATGCTTTTAATGTCCATCCATCCATCCATCCATCTTCATCCGCTTATCCGAGGTCGGGTCGCGGGGGCAGCAGCTTTAGCAGGGATACCCAGACTTCCCTCTCCCCAGCCACTTCTTCCAGCTCCTCCGGGGGGATCCCAAGGCGTTCCCAGGC